>CAAKHC010002024.1:4186-19455 GCA_901007825.1 Macroramphosus scolopax | reverse complement strand
AGGGAGCAAGCAGGTACAGTATATCAAGACCGAGTTTAGGACACACACCGATAAATGTAATAATGCGCCTTATGGGGAAACATCCATCATGACTATCATTGTGGAGAGGAAACAATCGAACATGTTATCTGTCAGTGCCAGAAGTATCAAATACAAAGAAAAAAACTAAAAAAGAAACACAGGAAATGTGGGGTGTTATTATTAAATCTTAGGCATGTAATCCACATTGAGGAAAAACAAATCTAAAGCTTTATTTACATTTTTTAAGAGAGTAGTATTTTTTTCAATTCTTATTGAAAACGTATATCTACCCCCCCCCCTCCAAAAAAAAAAAAAAAAAATATCATCACCTGGGGACCCCCTGGGCCCTGTGGGTCAACCTGTATGCTGCTCACCAGCAGCCTGTGTAACGTCAAGTCTCACGTAGTCAGACCCAGCGTTGACTTCATCAAAATAAAAAGATTTGTAAATGTAATGTGTTTGTAAAAATGAGGTGGTTACCTACCGTTTGACCGCGTATGTTTTTTTTACTTTTCGATTTCTCCGCCAAAGTGCTGCTCCTTCCTCAAATCTTCTCCTAGCATACTATAGATGCGCTGACCCGCCTTAAGCTGCCTCTGATTGGTTTGTGTACGTGGTACCTTTCGTTGGGTTGACTAGATTTAGCCATGAGGGCTGATGATTGGTTATCACATATCTCGGTCAGCCAATCTGGGGCAGGATAGGGCGGGCTCACCCGCTCCCTGACTCAAACTACGGCAATCCTCAAGCAAAAAGTTATGGAAATATGTAATTAAATTAAAAAAAATATAATACAAACCTCCCAGAGTTTTGATTGACAAACCAAGAGAAGCAGTGAAGAGCAGCGATGGATTGCAGCAGATGTCTCATCATTTATAACCTGCTCCGCCGATAATTGAGCAGGGGGTATTTTGGGTTCTTTAATTAAAGGTGCTCAGTCCTCCGCCCAAAGAGACCGTCGTCTCTGTAGCGTCGGAAAATGAAACAGCTGTATGGTTCATCATAACATAATGAGCTAACATGCTGTTCCTCTTCCTCGCAGACTCCCGCTGGTCAATGGACTGGCCTTGATTTCAGAACGTTATTCGAACGTCTTGCATTCCAGACTTTGATAACGGAGTGGCTTGTTTGGGTCTGAGATGCAAGCAGGTTACAATCTGCTGATAGAAAATGTATGTAAAACATGTGATGCCGCTGTGCACAGTATTACAGACTACAGCCAAGGTGTGAATTAACACACATCTGTCATTTAAAAGGAAGGAGGATTATTAAAGGATAGATGCTGCAGTTACCGTCCCTTCATCACTAGAACTAATGAGGCCTTTTCATAGCATTCTGACTTTGATATCTTTATGATCTGATCGGGTCGTGTAGTCAACTGCTGGGATGTGACTTTCTGCCCTCATCTATCTGGGAGGACTTGAAAAAATAATTACATAGATACAGAACATATAAATAACTGCAGCGGAGCGCGACGCCACCTCGGCTCCGATTCAACACCACATCGTCTTGTCATTTCACACTCAGCTGGAGCCCAAATCAAGGTCAATTTACAATGAAAAGGGGAGCTGGAGAGAATGAAGCTCTATTTATTATTCCCTCTGTCCTTTTTCAACTGGAATCATGGACCTGTCCCCCCCCCCCTTTTTCCTCCCCCACTCACCTTTGAATGCGTTCAACAAAAGGCCTCTCATCTCTGCTCCTGCAGACATGATAAGTCTTTGTAGTTTTTACCCACACATAGCATGTGCTCTGTGTTCTTTGTCCTCTATGCAATTGTAGGACACCACATGTTCACCATTGGCAGCCTGATTATTGCACAATAGGTGCCCGTATGTTGATGCATTTCTTCCTATCATTCATAACAAGTTCCTGTTTCGGGGCGAGTGCGAGGCCGATCTGTGCCAGCTATCTTTGGACATGCCTGCTGCCAGGTCGTCTGTGCATGTGAGCCCAGACCATTAGCTCGGCCCTGAGAGATGGAATCTGGGCTGGTTACATTGGAACAATGCAGTCTGGGTAATCGACCCCTCTACATCCTGCCAATCACCACTTTTAATCGAGACAAAGGCAACACTGCTCAAGTCGGAGAAAGGCTAATCCAAACAGCGGTAGATTGCTACCATTTTCATCTCCTCATCTTTCTGACATACTTCTGTTTTCACCCTCTGTAAATAAACCGCGCTCTTATGAAATAGCACAGATAGTTTCGGCATAAGCCGTCTGAAACTGAGATCACCAAAGTTTGGCTTTACTAAATAGAAGCCGTTCCAAAACAGCAGTTTCAAGGATGTGCAGGTGTGAATACAGAGAAACAGGGAACCGCATTCATGTTTCATTGAAAGCCATGTTGAATAATGCTGTTTATCTTTACACCTATAGATGGCAGTATGCAGTTTTACGTGCTGCTATTACTACTGGAAGTATATTTTCTTACGAGCTTATCTCAAAGTTCAGCTCAATGCACAAGAAGAAAGAGATTATACCTATTTAATTAAACAAAACCATAGAAAATTTGAATATATAGATTATAAAAATCCTAATTTTCCGAATCAGAACCAATATGTTGAATTTATATCTGCCAAATGTTCAACAAGTGCAAAGGCATCGTTACAAAAACGTATGTAACTAAAAATGACGCTTCTATCTGTCTGAGCTGTCGTTGACTCGTCTGCATGTGGAAGCAGATTAGCGTAACACTTCTGGAGAAATGTGAAGTGATACTGAAGAGGTGCATTTCAGCGAAGCTTCCCGATGCAGAACTGAAGTTCTGAGCATCACATCCTGTCTGACAAACAATAAATCCTATCATCCCTTTTGACACTATAATTGGTCAGACTTCAGTTTATATCGTTGATACGTACGATGGACTCTTCTATTTCCTAACGCAGTCGCTCTTTTCCAGAGAGTCTTTTTGTGTTACTGCAAAGTGGTATTGAATATCTCCCTCATCATACAGATAAGAGCTCAGTGAGTTACTGTATAACACATTACATATATATAAAGTTTGTGACTTAAATGCAAAATATTCTGCAGGAAATGAAAAATCAACCATTAAATAATTACACTTCCAGCATGTTAATGATTTTTCCCCCAATAAAACAACCGTAGCCATTTTTGCATCAAACAATAGAACCACGTTTATTTTGAAAGTATAAAATTTCACACTATAAAGGCCACTTGTCAGAGTAAATCGACAACCTCTCTGTAAGATTTACACAGAGAAACACCGTGTCCCTCTCTGCTGGTCTAACATACTGTCCAGGTCTGTGGCAAAATAAAGGAATTGTTCTACTCCACCACGGAAAGTAGTTGGCAAGCTCTGAATAATTTACTCGATACAAGATGATGGCAGGAGAGCAAGAATTCCTGATTTGTACATCCCACAGAGGAGCAGGTATTTGAAACGTTTCTCTCTCTTTATTAACCCGGCGTACAGGCACAGTTTGACGTTCCAGGCACTGTTTGCCTTCTACTGGGAGACTCAAAAAAAGAAAATCTGCAGTTGACATTCTTTACAATGGCACCAGTCAAGCCACGAGAGGATCCCTGCGGAGAGAGCATTCTCTGTTTGTACAAGCAGAACGGCTCACACTGCAGACCTCGCTGTCAGAGGCCGTTTGGCTCACTGCAGATCTGGTGAGGTGTCCAGACTTTGAGCGTTGCGTTCACATTCCTACTCACTAACCGTGACGTGGTGCCCACTGAGGTAGAACAGTTGTACCAAAAAGACTTATTTATAAAGTATACAAATGAGTAACAGTCACATCAATAAAACTCGAGAGGTGGAGTCATGAGAGGGAGGAGAAAAGAATATCACATTTCACCCACATTTTCAGCACAATATGTAGACCACTGACATGTCTGGATATTTGAATTAACCCCTCCCAGCACAAACTACTTCTGCAATTGTTTCCCTTTCAGGCGTGATGTCGGTTTCACAGATGAACCTCTACTATTGAATCTACGAGCCAGTGGGAACGCTTCGGTTGTGACATGACTTGCTCCGGCCATCTCGGCGCGTGAGGCCTCTCCTTCCCGCCCTCGCACACGCTAGTCAAGAGTGCAAACCAAAAAAACAAAGGTAAGTCAACAAAAGGTAAATCAAGCAGACACCTGTCTTGTCAGAGAGAGCACATTCCCATACAGAGAGTACAACATGTTTGTCAACACTCCTTCCTCACCAAAAACCTGTCATGTCCCTTTTTAAAAGGCTCTTGTCTCCCCTGAAGGCTGGAATGAGCTAAGCGAGCTAACTGGCTCCCGGCAGGGCAGGCGAGACGAGGCTGGGCTGTGCAGAGCTTCTAGCTGAACAACCAGCCCTGCACGAGGACTAGGACCAGCTGCTGTCCATCGGACCCGACGTCTCCTTGCGGGTGATGATGCTTTCTGTCGATTTTAAGAGCCTCTCAAGACAGGGCGCGCTGATTTTCCCCGGTGGAGCCGGGGCTTTGGGCACCGAGTCTGTTTTAGTGTGGCTGTCTGTGCTGGAGGACACGGCGCTGTCCTGCGTTAGGTCTCTGTCTCCGGGGGGCAGCACGTGCCTGGGGCCAGCCAGGGCCTGCACTGCTGTGGGGGAGCAGATGGGTGACGTGTGGAGCCACTTAAGGTTACTGGCAGAGTAAGCTCCGGGTGGAGTCAGGTCGGTGACTCTGAGGGCTTTGGCGCCCGCTGGAGCCTCGCTGACGGTGACGGGGATGACTGCTGCGGTTTGGGTCGTCAGAGAAAGCTGTTGGGAAAGAAGAACCAGTTTTATTTTCATTACTATGCCATTTTTAGCTAATAAAAATTATAATAATATTATGTTGTTCCGACAAGATAATAATATATATACAATAATAGTGTTTCCATTGCAGTCAAACACGTGCTCCAGCTCCCTGGGAGCGTTGGGCTGAGATGATATCTGGCAGACCAGCAGTAAAGAGGACGGTTGTAAAACCTTACGGCATGTGTAGCCGTAAATATAACAGCTCGGCACAGAGTTTCAGGTCAAAATCTGGAGAAACTAGAAAGACGTAGGGATGTTACGTGGGCGGCACGAGTCAGACTGTGATCTCCGGCATATAAAAGGGAGGATGAGTGGAATAATCTACGGGCAGTCCCTTAATGGAAACCATGTTAATTAAAATAAGGTCAACAATAAAATTATTGAAGTCCGTGTAAACACAGTCACTGATATTTCTGCACCTCATAAAGTCAACACCTCTTTAACAAACATTCAGTAGACACACTGAAGGTGAGTCGACTCTCCTATTAGCCGTCACGTTATATTGATTAGAGCTAATTTAAATATTTCACAATAAAGGAAGCACAAAGTGAAACACAGGAGAAGAACTTCTTGTTCAGAGGGCGCGTCGAGATTAGCCGCAGAATTCAATCCTCGAAGATTAACACGCAGAAGAATGTTCCGCAGTATTCTGACCTCTCTTTTCCCTTTAGGGACAATTCTCGAAAATTACCCTCCGTCATTGTTCTTAGGGAACCTGAAACCGCCGTAATACCTCGGTTAAAAAATAGCTTTCAATCATCCCTTCGCCCGTCCCAGACCTGTGATTAAATAATAATAGATATTTGGGTCCCTGTTTCACCGCGTCGTCAACATATGTTCTTGGCAGCCGGCCTTGTGTAACCGAAGAGCTCTTACACAACACTTATGCAAACGTACCTTGGGTTTCTTGGTAGGAACAGACTCCTCTGTGTGGGTGACGGCCGGTTGGTCTTGGAGCTTTATATTAGGGAACCAGCTCTTAAGCATTTCCTCCATTTTACGAATGATATTAATATATTTCTCTCTGAAAAAACAAAGCAGGAAACAGGGAGAGAAAGAAAAATATTTACTCAAGCTATCACGCATACCTGTGAGTAATCCACCAGACATCTTTTGTGAAATCTTATCAGTCTATCAAGCTTACACAGGAAATATGCAATCTTATTTTACGTACTATTACACTCTCTCAGTACAGCCTGTGCTACATGTGTTCGCGGAGAATTCTCTTAAGTACATTTCTCACATGTTGTGCCCTCACACGTGTCCTGATGTCTAATAGTTCTGCTCACCTCTAAATATAAACACCAAAGCCACAACGCTTTCCAGCAGCGTCATGGTGAAAATAAACTAGGCGTGGTGATGCAGCTCTCGTCGGAGGTGGGCAGAGAGCAGCGGCCCTGTTAAGTCCCACCCGTCCAAACCAGATGGAGGGTGGGGGGGATTAGCTCGTGTCATATGATCAGGACCTTCCTGCTGCACTCCATTCAGAGCATGTTAAATTCATGTGAAAGATTATCTGCAACAGTAACTGCTAAAAAAGTCACTTTGATCCTATCTGCCTTTGTGTTGCTGCAGGATCTGCCAGCTGGCAGCACAGAGCAGGCACAGGGAGGGTGGTGGGAGGGAGGGGGGCAGGGAGGGAGGGAGGGGGTTTAGTCCACCTTCCAGCCTCTGCCCGACTGTCTGCAGGGAGGCTGCCACACCCACCCTTTGTCTCCCTTATGGAGGCGGCAGCTGGTGGGTGAGGGCTCCAATTACTCCGTACCAAACTCAATTTATCTTATATCAGTACACCTTGATGCGAAGCCTCACACCGACTGGCTGCCACACAAACCCCACTTTGCCCCCTCACATGAAATATCACTTGAAATTCAGAAGTGCTTGATTAAGTTACTATTTCATTTAAGGGCATAAGATGTAATAAAATGCTTAATCCTGTAACACTTTTTTGTCTTACTTAGAACTGAAAATGTTAATGCTATGAAACATTACATTTCTAATCTATCAAAGATTAACTTGTTTTTTTTTTTGTACAACTTAAAACCAAATGTGTGCAGGTTTTTTACTGAATGATAAATTGGTTCCCGAAATAATTTGCAATAAAAGCCACTAATTGCCGCTGTTTTTGAATGGAGTTGATACACCAGTACACTGAAGTCAGTGGGCTGTTTTCTACCATTCACAACCCGGCTCACGCAGGAGGACAGAGGCGTGACCATGATTGACAGCTAAAGTCCTCGAGGGAAAACCCCGGCGAGGCCGGCAGAAATGATCGAGGTCACGTCCGTATATTGTACGATAAGTGGAGAACGTAATTGTCGTGACAGGCACACATGAAGATACCAAATCTGATGCTAATGAGGCTGTAAAAGACAAAGACTCACTATCGTATGAAACGAAGAAAAAAAAAAGAATCCATTGAAATAGGGCATTCGGGGGACTTTCTCCTTTAAATTGGTGATATCATATTCCATTAGACCGTCTGGCCAGCGGAGGGCTAATCAAGCAGACACAAGTGTGCTGCTGCCACGGTGGAGCCTGACTCATTTTTAGCCGAGAGCCGGCAATCTCTGCAGTATATTTATCCTGAAAGGGTGTTGGGGGGGGTTGCAGCTCCTTGCAGGGCGACCTGCTGTGAGCCATGTGTCACGGACAAGTTGGACACCACTTTGACCCACAGAGAGCAAACAATTGATTTCTGGACGTTTTAATTGAATGCCGGGAATCCAGAAAAGTGAATATCAACACATGCTGCTTGACACGCACAGGCTGGGTGAAGCGTGTTTTTTCCTTCGTCTCAACAGTGTCTGTAGCTGCAGACCACTGCATTAAAAAGATCATATAGATCACTGCTACTTGTAGGACAGAATGTGGGTCACACTGAGGACACTTACCCCATGCAGGGGTTCTGCAGGACACCCATGATCCTCTGAATCCTGTCCATGGCCACACTCTCTTGGAAACTGCTGAGTCCTGGAAAAGAAGAAAGTTGCACCACATGAAGTGCGTTGACAGCAGGGCTGAGTCTGCCGGGCAGATGGGTTGTGTAAAATGTGTGTGTGAGAGAACAGACTCCCTGTCTCTGCGGCCAGGAAGTGTTGGGTCACACACGGTTCAGGGTTTGACAAAGATCCCAAACTGAACAGCTTCCTCGGCTGCCCGAACATTGTGCTATCTTCCCCTATCACGAGGAGCAGCTCCTCGACTGGAGACTGCGGTACAGTAAGTTCTCACTTGCGTCTGCTAAGCATCTAATTAACAAGGAAGTTCGGAAGTGTGACATCGCATGTTCTCAACTGGCAAAAAAATAACATTCAAATTTTGTATTTTTTTTTTCCTGACATTTGGAGACAGTTTCACTAAGTCTGTGTCATGTTTGCCTTTACACAAGATGAGTTCCGTTACAAAACACAGGAAATCCAACTGGTTGCTTAACAGGACCACAACAATATATCACGCAAATCACCAGAACACATATTCCATGAAAAAAAAAGTGGCATGCTGTCTATCCAGTCTGCTGTTTTTCCTCTCAGATGCGAGACGGGAGCGAAGAGAGACGGCGAGATGCAGACTGAGAAATGAGATTTTGGTTTTTAATCTGAAATGAGTGACTTACGTTCTCTGTATCTCCCGGAACGAAGGCCATTCAGGATCGACGACAGCGGATGAATGTAGCATTGTAACTCCATGCACTGAAAAGGAGAATAGATTCATTTGTTGTGAATTCCTTTGTGTTACATAAGACTTCCATCAAACTGTTTTTCACAAGCTGGATTTTAATAGTTAACCGTTGCTCAACATAATTCAGCCCCAAAATCTTGTGGGATTCCTCAGAAGAGTGAGTCCGCTGCTAAAGGGGAGGGTCGTCTTTACTGTGTCATCCTGTATCCCTGACACCATCAACTACGTCTTGTGGGGAGCAGACAGGGGTCGCGGAGGGGCTCACCTTTCGGGCAAATGTTCGGTCTTTCTCTGACACGCTGAGAATGAGCTGCCGTTCCGTGCGCTCCTCCTCCCCTTGGAAGCTGTGATGTCTCTTCAGTGTGCGCTGAGTGTTTCTGCCGGTCATGTTTTCTCCTGTTTTACACAGTTCAATGCCTGATTTCTCCGTGCGGCTAGAGGGAGATCCCCGGCTGGAGGCCTCCCTGACCTCGCTCCAGTTACGATCGCCCTCCTTCACCTCGCTGCTCTGGCGGCAGCTGCTGTCTGACTGGCCCAGGTGTGGCGGTGTGCTGGGGGATGAAGAAGCCTCTGTCTGGCAGTGCTTTCTGGTGCAGTCGGGCTCCTGTTCGCTCTCGTTGTCCTCATTATCACTAGCCAGCCAGTCAATGGAGTTGTCCGAATCTGTAGCAGACATCCTTGGCTGCAGGCTCTAATTAGCACTGATCATCACCGACCTGACAAGACAGAAAGTCGTGGTTACTAAAATGAAACAGCACAGACATAAGTAGAAGCTGACGTGATAAAGATGAAGCCGAGGGCGACGGATCTGAGCCGGATAACTGAATATACATGTGCAATAGAAGCCAAAATATCCTATTGAAGTGTACTTGAGCAGTTCATTGTGGATAAAAATGTCCAGCCAAGCAGACATGAATAAAGGCAGAGACAGCAGCAGCGCACTGATCAGGTGGTGGCAGCCAGTGTTCAAACAACAATGACCTGTTTGTTTTGCGGATGTAACACCTGAGCCAGTAAACACAGAGAAGCCACCATCAAAAGCAAACACCAAAAAAAACCCACCAGCGATCGCAGCAGTCATCCGAACGCTCCGCTTCCAGGCAGAGACTCAAATCTTTGTCTGAATTATTGCGATTCTCCGCGTCACGATGTCGCACGAGAGCAAATCTCTGCATTTTAGAGACTTGAGTTGATTATCCCCTATTCTGGCCCATCAGCTGGCCTTTCAGCTGCTACCACCGCACTCATTCATAAACATTGTTTGCTTGTTTTTTCAAAGGGGGCAGGGGTCTGCCACCATGGCGACAAGTGGCTGAGACCGCAGACCTCCCATCAACATGCTCTGATGTGGGGGAAAAGGGAGGTTTTACAAAATAGGAGAGGGCACCGTTGGTGCAAAAGAAGAATAAAACCGACCAAATACGTGCTCGCAGACGCTTAATGTATTGATCTTTATATCTGCAGCATGTTTCCTTAGTGATTAGAAAATCGCTCCCCTTGTAAAGGAAGTCATAGCAGTATTTTAGGGATTACTTCTAACGCCTGGCATGTCTCTTGTTTCCTGTGAATTTTGCCTGTAGAGGAGTTAATTGCTCCCTTGTTCTTTGTCTCAGGATGACCACTTTCTTATCTTATCTGATAGTGGCAGCAAAAGACTTAATGTTCTTACACGCTCAACATGTAAAAAAAAAAAAAAAAATCAAAAAAAAAAAAAGGAACAGATAGCAGGTTGTGATTTGGCTCCGGGACACCAAAGTTCTCTGTTTTGTAAATAAGAAGATGAGCACAGATAACGTTTGGGCAGTGGCCAGGTTAGATCAGAACAGGGTGAAGAGCTGGGATACGCTTTTTGAAATGATTATAAATAGCAAATTCCAGACAATAATTGAAAGGCCTCACAAGCTATAAGTAACACAAATGTGTAATTGAGGTGTTCCCATATATTAGGGATCTATCATTAGAATGTCGTATTACATATTATATCTTTTTACTTGCGTATAGGAAGACAAAATATACTAGAGAAAGGGTAAATACATTCAATATGCTATTATGATTTCCTTTTGGTTTTATTTTCTATTCTGAAATGAAAACAACAAGCATTCAACACTCCCATCACAATATCCACCTGTCCTGAGCCTATAATACATAGAAAGAGCTGAGTTCATCAGATAGAAATTCACATTGTAGCTTCTATCATTTAAAAATAAAACACTTAGCAGCCTTTAAGGTCTCCCTATCTGCACGTACCTGTGTAGGTGGGGCACATGAAGTGGAGATGCCCACCACTTTACACATACATCTCTATTATTTCTATTTAAAAAAAAAAAATGGGGATAAACATGACTTGTGAAATAAACCCCTTCATCCACGTGTATTTGTGTTTCACACAAGAGAAAAGCCGTAAAGTCCGATCATCCACCCGCCTCCATGTACAGCAGACACAATAGACTTCCTCATCAGTGATGAATTTGGCAACAGCACCCTGTTAACTCGGATGAAATAAAAACCCGACGGAATGTTCATTGTCACACCTCTGTGATGGCCTATAATTAATAATTCAGCACTAACATCTGTGTTACTTATTCGCCATCATCAACGCGGATGTGCCAAAATTCCTCTGGAGGATTTTAGCCAAATGTTAAAAAGCGCCATCCTCCACACCCGGGCAGCCTGATGTTCGTCGGGGGTTGTGCGGTGGTTCGGGTGGGGTGTCGGTGGGTGAGGGTACGTACCTTCCCAGCATGGAGCGGACGGTCCTTATCTTCCTTTGTTCAGCAGTAAATCCAGCAGGACTGTCGGGCAGAGGGCAGCTGATGTGCTGGACGTGCGGAGCGTGAGTGCGGAGCGAGGACAGCCAGTGATCGGCCCGTGTTGCTTCTCCCAAGGCAACGTGTCTGGGGGGGCGGGACCAGAGGCGGCCGGCTCTCCCATTTGCTCATCAAACGCAGCCGACCGACAAATCCGCTGCTTGCCTCCCCGCAGCCGCGGCGCGATAGGCGAGGCGAGTTTACATATGCAAATGAGATGGAAATGACACAAACACGTGGACACGCGGATCGGTTTCATTTCAGCAGCCGGGCGAAAAGTCACTCCAGGGCTGGTGTTGGTCCTTCTAGAGGCATTCCTCCTCGTTATATCATCCGGGTGATGATGCCTGACTTGTGGCATGTGAGTAAGACGAGCAGCACCGGTAAAGGCACAGTCAGCGATTTGGGGTTCATGTGAAAGAGTTTGCTAAGAGACACTTTGTGTCGGGGTCCCAGTCATTCCTGTGAACGTCGCTCAGTGGCACATGAAGCCAAAAATGTTTGACTTCCGGCTATAAACTCAAAAATAAACTATGGATTCGGCTATTAGTCAAATTTACAACTTTCATGGCATGTTTATTCAGGGATAAATGAGCTTCAACTACAAAGATGACAAATATTTGCGGATTTACAGACGTCTCATTCACAATGTAAGTCTGTGGGAAAAAAGTGTTTTTGAGCAGCGTGCATCACGTGACCGACACCATCGTTGGAATTACAGTTTTTCTACTATGTAAAATTGTCCTTGAAATTCCTTTCGCTGACTCCTATGAGAAGAAGCTCGACCAATGTTCTCCCTCCTCCTCCTCTCGCTGAGCACCTGGGATCGGTGTCTAACAATGTGGAGCCCACGTTGAACAGTTACTGGTAAACTCAGCTATTTTCCCAATATTTCAACACTAACTGGCAACTTTAAAGGCTATTTATAACACTAAATAAACTGAATGCTAGTAGGAATGTTTTCCCCATATTATATAGTATAAGTAGTGAGTCCAATGACATCATGATTATGTTATTGGATCCGATAGACTCTCAATAGCTGAAACATATTTTATCATTGGATATAGCTATAGACTACAACAAATACATAACATAATGTAATGGGAAATTCTTTCACTCCAATTCACTGAGCCTCCCTTGAAGCTCCCCTTGGGAGGCTCGCCTCCAACGTTGAAAAGCTCAGAACTGAACTATCATTTTAGTAGGTTTAGAGCAAATTTTTCATCGAGTCAATGTCAGGTGGTTCTCAAGTGATTGATTAAATATAATCAAAATAATTATTCACCTTTGAAAGCCATCAAAACTGGCTGTTATTGAAGATGCTATTGGCAGGCAGAGAGGGTTCAGTTTGCATCATTTACTCTTTATTTTATTTATTTATTTTATTTCATAGTGACGGTAAAAGGATGAGTCAGAGGACCTCTGTTTGACTGCCTAGGAGGGCGGGATTAGGCGCACTCTGTCAGGGGCAGACAAGTATCTTGTGCCTGGAGGCAGTGAGTCACGAACCCTCTCACAGCAAACGTGATCACGTGCGTTTGAAAAAGCAAAGCCAGCCTCCCGTCCTCCTCTCCAACAATGGAGGGTTCGGAGGATCAAATGAGCTAAAGAACGCACATTTCTTTCCTTCTGGTCTGCAGGTGATTTGCTCACATGTGGAAAAGATGCTGCCCGGATAGTTTTAACAAGAGAATGTGCATCAAATGCTGAAAGAACTCCTGTGCTTTCTATACGGAGTAATGGTCATTAGATTCTCGGAAACATCTTTTGATCAAGTGATAATAAAGGAGGCCTGTTTTGTTTTACGCTCTGCTTTGAAATCGAGGGGCAGTCGAGCGGCCGTGTGTTCTCCTCGGTCAGAGACTGGTGGGTTAACTCTGCTGCTGTGCATCCTGCTGGGAAGAATGTACATCAGAGACATCAGAGCGCCCATAAAGCTGGTTAAAGTGACACGCCTGGTGGCACAGTCAGCCGCTCATATTGAATTTGAACTGTCCTGTAAGCCAGGAAAACATCCCCACGATCAATGTCTGGTCGTTCTGCTCCCCAGGCCCAGACTTTGAGACGACCCTCCTATAGCTTCCATGCGAACTCTCATTTCCCCTTTTTGTCTTTACGGCCTCCACGTCACAGTAGACTGCATCACATCCACTTCAAAGCACAGGAAACAGACAATTGTTTTTTGATCAAAGAGACATTTCATGGAGCACTTTAGACTGTACATGTGCAAGATAATAAATCATATAGCTATTCAAATATGTAAACACTCTGTTGTTGAAATTGTTTCTCGGCGGTAAACCACAAATAGTTTTGAGTGTTTCGGTAAATGCTCGATTGTACGATTGCCGGGAACATTTAGGTGTTAACAATAATCTGACTCCATTCACTTCCACGGCAATCTGTCATCCACATGAGCAACAGCAGCAGTTTGCAATCCCCACATAACTGGAAGTCTTTTGTCTGGACACTCTCCCGTCAGGTTGAGTCATAAAACCCAAGCTGGCACTGTGATTTTCATATCTCCGTATCCCACAGAGACCGGAAGTGTCCATCTCTCATTCATAAAAATAAAGAGGCACGTCAATGTGTCTCTCCTGTGTTATTGTTGGGCACACACAAAACCATCTGTCCTCTCTTTTAGAGAAGAGCAGCACGTGTATGAGTGTGGGTGAAACATTAGGGCCACACCTCACGCCATGGACTGAGGAATTTTGGATGCCCTGCAGCCTTTTAAGTGTTGTATGCAAATTACAGTTTCAGGCGTTGTTTAACAGTTTTCCGAGCCAGGTGATTTAGCGCAATAGCTCGCCATCAAAATCATTAAATGCTGGTGGTGCTGTTGCTGACAGCCTCAGCTGATGCTCGCGCATGTTGCACACTAACAGAACGTGTCCTTCCCACCAGGTATGCTGCAAGCGGATACGGGTGCATATGAGAGAGGGCGCTGCTGGCAGGAGTACATGTTTGTGTGCGTCTTGTCTTACTAGTAGCTGCCCCTGCGATGAGCATATGACTCAGCTCCATGTACCCTGGCCTTGGGCCACCGTGTACCCAAATCTGGACCTGAAGTCGTGTGTTTACGTGCCGTGTCTCTGTGTGTGCGCTTGTTGTACACCGTGCAGTGTGTCCCTTAACTGGCGCACCGATCGGCAGGCTTTCCACAGCATTGTGACTGCTCGCCACTAATAGCTTGAGCGTTACCCTGGCACGGGTTTCAGTTTGAGCTGTTTGGGAGGAGAAGAGTGACTTGGGTATTCATAACTGTGTTCCCGACAACTAAGACGTAAACAAAAACATGTGAGCCAGGACACTGTGGATCAGCCCTTAAAGACACACTCAGCAACGGCACACTTGGATGTTCAGTATTAAGCATGCAGCATTTCAGGTTTGTAATAACATTGCATAATACTGAAGTGCTTTCCCCAGCTGCCTCAAGTCTTCACTTATCTTCTGAAATAAATAATGAGCATGTCTGCGTCTACAAAGGAATAAAATATTATTGGACGCATCAATCTAGTTGAAGAACTTCCCCACTTGGATCTGCGACTCCAAAGTTTTCAGCTCAGAAAATACTTCAAAAGTTCCTTAATGATCTTCACATGGTAATAACAGAAACCTTGAAATCAAGCACCGAATCTCTCAGTCTAAACAAGTGTGTAATTTAGGCAAGTGAATTTGGACTCCGTAACTCTTGTTAATCTTGGATTGGAAAAAAAACATGTCTCCTACTTCTCTCTCTAGAGCAGCTTACTCCTCCAGATATATCATCCTGTTACAGTACATGCTCGTTCCGCCGAGTTAACCCCACCCACACACCAGAAATGTGACTGCATGTAGTGGTGTTGCAGCAGTGTGGGGAGACATAATGTGCCAGTTGTGAGGGGCACGGCTCGACCAATCACATCTCGCGATGGTGTTAAAGGTTATGTAGTCAGAAGAGAAGTGATACTGGGTGCATTTTTGTGACTTTAAAGGGTTGGACTTCCATATAC
>CAAKHC010002019.1:2904-15536 GCA_901007825.1 Macroramphosus scolopax | reverse complement strand
AGAGGCCATTTCTTTGATGGCTCATACCAATGAGCGTGACACCATCTTCCAGAAGATGCAAGAAACCTTCCATTTCCGGCAGAGGCTCATCCACAATCCTGAAACCTGGGCATCAGTCCTGTCCACATTTCTAGTAAGTATTTTTGTTCAGTTTAATGTGGAAAAAGCCAACTAACATTTTGTAGTGTAAAAACACCTATATTGTCGATTTGACACCGGGTGTAATGTTAAATAATATGTTTGGAGTTGAGAATTAGGAAAGATAACAATAAACTTGTGTAAACGATTCCGGCTTGGTGTTCCTGATGAACTCTTAAAGTGTAACCTTTTATCACTGATAGTGTTGTAGCTTTTTACACTTATGAAAGTGTAAAATCAACACTTTTGTGGTGGTCCCCATATATACACCCCGAAAGTGTTGGATTTAACTCTTTCAGTGTAAAAATGTCTTTTAAAATTTGCTTTGAACGAAAGGCCACGGCAGACCACATTAGATGCAGCGTGTGGGAGAAGTACAGATAAACAAAGGCAGAGAAGCTAGCAAAAGCCATAGCGAAGTGGATAGCTGCAGACCGCAGGCCGGTTAGTGTTGTGGAAGACATCGGTCTGACTAACGTTCTGAGAATCGCAACAAATGACGACAGAGATATTTGGTACTGAGCATAGACTGATTTGCTGCTCCCCGATAAAACTAATGTTTCTGCTGTTACCTCAGATATTTTGATTGTGGCTCAGGATTTCGTGGCCATAACGACAGGATAACATTGATGCCCTGAGATTCTATTAGATTAGAAATTTTTATCATTGCCCAGCCCTGACATAATATGATGTAAAGGCTGTGAGTGTTCCCGAATCTAAAAAGGAGCCAAACTGTGAGAAACAAACCATGAATTCCACATGAGAACTATTGAATATGGCGACATGCTTCTTTTGACATGCAGCATGTTGTTCAACTTTGTCTTCTAAAATTGTCTTAAACCGGTGTAAAATATTGTTGGCCACTAAAATCAACACAGACATGATGAACATTTGCATCATTTGATATGACTTGATTGTAAAGAATTTCTATGAGCACAGACTGTGTGTCTGTGTTCACTGGTTCTGTTCATTAGCTGTACATCTGTCACTGCTGATGATCGTTGCAACACTGACAGCCACCAGAGCTGGAAAACACCAGCGCACACAGACGGACGTCTTTGACTGGCAGCTGTCAACGTCACCTTCACTCATCTGTGATGTCAACAGATTGTTTGTATCAGCGACAGAAGTTTTGAGTTAAAGACTTTAAGCGCCGGAATTGATTGATTTTTTGTTTTTATATGATACAAGTTTTGATCATGCAACTAAAATTTCTAAACTCCAAATCAACATTTGTTTAAAATAGAAACAGAATAAAACACTTTTTCAGACAGATCACCAAACTGAAACAATAAAATATTATCTTACTGACTTTGTTAACAACTAAAATGTATCTTTAGATGAAAACAAAACTGGACAATCTTTTTGTTAGTTTACATTTTTTGATGCAGGACTGGAATTCTTTTCCTCTCAACGAGAAAATCTGCATACAATTTGACATATTGGAAAATCTTTGTTAACGGGACCACGAGGATGAACTGAGTGATGCTGCAGTCCGTCTGTCACTATATACAGATTATTGTGCCTGTGACTGAGTCGACAAAGTATTACTTTTGAGTGTCTTTAATTTACTTGATTCCTTGCTGGTTCATTTTAATTTGATACCATCACATTGAAACTGGAGGAACTGTACCTCAAACTGGTCTGGTTACAAAGTATTATTACTTCAGGGAAATTGACCTTCAAGACGTTTATGTGCAAAAGAGTGAAATGTAAAAATAAGAATGCAACTTTTCAAATCTTTTCCCTAGTTTTGTGTCACCGGTTCATTTTCTGTCTTTTATTTGTTTCCCGCTCTTTTTGTTTGCCCGCTGTAAGGTGGTTCACCTGTGTTAACCAGTCTGGATTTGCTCTGCCTTGGTCCCTCGTCCCCTCAGCCAATCAGCTTCTTCTTTGCCCTCCTGTTTCATTATCGGCTCAGTTGGTATTTCAGACCTCGTTTTCCATCCCTCTCTAGAAGAGCCTTGTTTGTGTGTGTTTTGCCATGTTGTTCCTTCTGTCTTTAGTCTAAATTCTTGTTTCTGTGGTTGCACCTTTTGTTTTTTTTACGTCGCATGAATCTTTGGTTCTTCAGTACCTGCCTGTCTGCTGGATTCTCTGCATGTGGGTCCACTCATCGCAACACAAGCTTGACAGTTTGACGAGTTCAAGATGAAAAGTTTTAATTAAAAAACTGTTGTTGCTTTAATAGCATGTTCAGAGTAGAACTGTGGTGTATTGATTCAATAGATGTGCGATGAAGAAAGTACTGAGTTCATCTCCACCTTTAGTATCCTTGTTAGTGACATTTCAATAGAAAGGAAATATTGAATTTAAGTTACAATTCTTTATTTGTTGTCCTATTTAAGCTGCCTGATCTTCATGTTGAAGACTGAACTGTCACGTGAGATCAAGATTGTTGACCAGGTCTGATTTCCCTACTTCCAACTTCACATAATAAAAACTTTTCCTTCAGCCTGAAGCGCCACACAGACGACCAGCAGCGTCCTCCCCTCATGTCTGTGTCTCACCCAAGTTAACCATTGTCTTCCAGGATAATTACGACAACAGCAACAAGGAAACAGCGTCCGGTGCTGAGGCAGGCGAGGATGCGGAGGAAGTCGTCCCTGTCTGAAGCAGCCGTCTGGAGGAAATAAGCAAACAAACAAGACAACACGGTGTAAGTATCCAACGTTGTTACAACAGCTCCCTGACCTGCAGCTTTTGTCTGCTTGTTCTGTTTACACAAACAAACCAAAACAAACAAGCATGGTTCCCACAACCTTGTGAGAGACTGTTGGCCTTCGTTTCTTTTTTCTCTTTCAGCTCTTCCCCTCCCACTCAGTCATCACTCCGGCACACATCACCGCTGCTGTTGTTTCACTGCTTTTTTTTTTTCTGATGCTCCCGTGTTAAGTGCGGACGTGTTTGTGGCGTCTCCCCGTGTCAAGGCGTTTTGCAGATATTAAGTGATTGTTACACGCAGGCTAATTAAAAAGGTGAATTTCAAAAAGCAGCAAATGAATATGCAAATGTGTTTGCGCCTGATTTTTTTTTTTTTCTGAAGCGGTGATAACAATGTGGCTCTAAGCTCTTCTCTTAACTCTAATTTCTCTGATCCACCGTGACAAACAAACAGAAACGATAATCCTATTATATATAATTTTTTTTTTAATGGCAGTTTTGTTTTATCAAGGCAGTTGGTAAGAGATGTTTTTTTATTTGCAGTGTGCAGTGTTTTCTTCACCCTCGCTGACAGAACTTGAAATCAATTTTCAGCCACCTCAGTTCCAGTTCGCACAGTCTTTTTTCCGGCTAATTCCTGCTTTTTTTTTCGTCTTCATTGTTGTGATGTGTGTATGTCCTTGTACCGGTCAACTGCACAGAGCACTGTTTTTCATAACGGCGGAATTTACATTAAGTAGCTTAGCGTCATTCCGGGTTATTATATGCTGCCATTTTTCATTACAGTGGGAAAGATACGTCCATTTGTTTCCGAGAGGCTCTCCAAACCTTGACGCTCTGAGTATTTTGTTGTCCTCATTAAAGCGTTTGAATTAATGTCTCTTCTGTGAAATGCTGTGGACTTTAATCCACCGTAATGCACTCTGTTTTATTAACCTCAAACATAACAGGAATGTGTTTTTGTACCTATGGCTGACGAGAAAGTCAAATGAAATATAATTCAAACACTTCCCACGACTATACGTTGAAAGCTAGTGGTCATAATATGATGCACAGCTTTCAGCCTGTATGGAATAAATCATCCTTAAACCCTGAAACACATCATAAATTGGTCTAAAATGTTCATAATCTAAATACTTTAGATTACCTCATATCTAGGTATTTAAATATTGTATGTATAAAGTAATTATGTTAAAAGATTTAGTGAGCAAGTCTAAACATGAACAACCCCTTTTTCCCAGTGTGCTAACTATCATACACTGGGGTCACACTAATAAGAAACAGGATCCTGGGTTTCCAGCTGGTGAATTTACTGGAGTTTCTGTTTGTCATTTAAGCTAAGGACTGTTGACATTTACAATTGGAGATACTAGGTATTGTATGTAGCTTGTAACCAACTAATGTGTAAAGAAGAATTAAGTAAATAACTAGCGCGGTGCCTCCACTTAAGAAATACTGAACCACTTTCTGTGGCATAAAATGTAATTCCTCAATCAAGTGAAATAAGATTAGTTATAAATCAAACTTCTAATAAATACAATGCAACACAACTGATGAAATGTAACAAATTGGTGACATGTGTTCTTAATGTATGCATAAACAAGAAATATGTGAGTTTGTGTCTGTGAAATATATATGAACTATAAGCAAATGTGTGGAAATAAATGTTTGAATATGAAATCAAATAAAACAATACCTCTGTCACCTTGACAGTTTCAGAAGGAAAATGGGGTAACCCAATATAACTAACACAATGACCGCTGCATTTAGATGACGACGCTATATTCCAGTTTAGACAGCATTTCCAAACGCGGTCACGGTCAAGCAGTACTGCACATCCGGGGGAAGTGTACTGCTTAACTGACTGGGTACCAGGGTTTTGTATGTGGAGCCCATGCTGATTGCTAGAAGCTAGTGCTAGCCGTTAGCATTAGCTACTACTATGTGTCAAAACACTGATACTTGGTTAGTTTGGCAAAACACTGCTTTGGTAGTTCGTGTGGAATTGCAAAGTAAAACACATCTCCGTTGGACATGGATTAGCTGGTAAACGATTTGCAAGATCAGAAACGTATTACATTGTTTGGATTCTAGGCGAGCTACCAGCTGTGACCAGATTGCCAGAAGCTAGTGCTAGCGGTTAGCGTTAGCTTGTACGATGTGGCAAAACACTGATACTTGGCTAGTTTGGCAAAACATTGGTCTGGTAGTTCGTGTGGAATTGCAAAATAAAACATCTCGGTTGCACATGGATTAGCTGGTAAATGATTGGCAAGATCAGAAACGTATTACATTGTTTAGATTCTAGGCGAGCTACCAGCTGTAACCTGTGGTGTGGAATAGCACTACCTAAATCTACGTAGGGACGTTGCCTTCAAAAATGAATTCAAGCCATGCTGCTCTTCTGTCCTCTGTGGCTGGGACCCGATGAAGTGATTTGTGCTCATATTTACAGCCATATTTTTTTTTCAAAGTTTCTATGCATGTGGAGGCACCAGAGACACAAGGTATACCCAAATAATAGCAAAAGTGATTTTTTTTTCATAATATGGGCCCTTTATATTAAATTATTGCTTTTTAAAGGGCCTTACATTATTATCAACCATATCAAAGTATTTTAGCTGCCTAGCTGCTATATTAGCACAAAGCTCCTTACTCATGTTCCATTTACAGATGTGCTGACCCTATACTTTGTCTCAGTATCAGTCCAATTACAGCCAAAATCCCTGGAAGTGTCTCAACTCTAAATCAATGCATGTTACTAACATTCAGAAAAATCCTACAGTCTTTATCGGCAGATGGATGCGAGGTTGTTTTGTCTTTCTACAATGTCAGAATGTAACTTTGTTTACCTTTTACGAGCCTTTTGTCCTGAGAGACTTGATCCCACAGGACAGATGTGAAATATTAGGAACCTTCATTTAAAGAACCCCAACATCAAAGGACCATTATATAGGATTTAAGGAATCAAGTGGGTCCTACGCACAGCAGCCAAGAATGGACAAACCAAACACTATACATTAGCATTTCCCCAACATAAGAAACATGGCTTCATCAAAGTATTGCTCTATGATAATGGTCCTATAAACTATTTAATTATCCAGAAACAACTCTCGTTACTCTGTGATGTACCCGACATTTTTGGAAAGGGAGAGTATAGGTGTTGTAATGTGCAATCTCACCACTAGATGCCACTATCTCCCACACACTGGCCCTTTTAGTAACTTCTCTACACCAGTGGTCTTCAACCGGGGGTCCGCGACCCCTAGGGGGTCCGCGGAGGTACTGCAGGGGGTCCGCCAACTTAAAAATAAAATAAAGGCAATTTTAACCAAAATAATGTCAGTTTAATTTTTTTTAATTATTATTATTTGATTGAGATGATTAAGAACATGTCATTAACATGCAATAATAATATACTTTTGACGAAATCTATTTAGTCTACAATCATGAATGATGATGCAATCTAACGTGACTAACATCAACTTTGTTATAAGTCAGGCTTATATTTAAAAAAAAAAAAAAGGGGGGGGGGGGGGAATTTCAAGTGGGGGTCCCTGCTCTGTTTTTCTCTCATCCAAGGGGTCCCTGGGCTAAAAAGGTTGAAGACCCCTGCTCTACACCATTCAGGGAGGTACTGTACGTTCATCAAACTTTGACAGTCACCACTCAGCCTCGCAGGTTCATATAAATGGCCACTTGTGTTTGCATTCAGCAGCACCGCTCACAGCTGTTTGGACGTCTGACAGGCCCATCTAGAGTTCAGCCACCTTGTCTGTGTTGACAGCTATTAAGGACACCAGCAGCTCGCAGTCTCCTGCTGCGCAACTGACTGGTTTACAGAACACAGCGTGAGTTTGTGTTTTCCCTCCAAACTCTGAGGCTTCAAAATTCTTGGACATGAAAACAGGAGAGCAGTAACGGAGTGGTGAAGCAGGAGGAGCTGTTTTCGGGCTAATAAAAATCAAATCCAAGTGACTCACAGTTGTAAGGGGTTATGAAACGTCCAGTGTGCCACTGTGTCCACCACAGGGGAGACATTCCGTTACTGCTGCAATAAAAATTCCATCACATTATTTTAGCCTTTGATATAAAATGTTTATCTAAAATATACATAGCTGCAGGGACTGCTGAGGTGGACATTTGTGCTCTACATCAGCAGCATCCTGATTTGTTATGATTTTCTTCAGAGTCTGTTTGTATCCAGCCGTTACAGATGAGACCCTCGTGGTCGCCGTTGGTCTGTAATCTCTTTTGCAACAGGTCCAAATTGGAATCGATCACCTGACTCTTGCGGTAAAGTTAGATGCGACTTTTATTGACGTGAATGGGTTAATCCTGGAGTTATTTGAAAGCCTGCAGCGTCACGCGCAGACCCTTCAGGTGCCTTGATGCAAAGGGAAAAAGCTGCACTATAATTAGCTCCTCCCACTCCACAAATCTACAGCACTGTGATGTTTCATTTAATTATATTTATTCTCTGCAGGGAGGTCAAAGGCCTTGGACAGATGAAGGAGAGCACCCTGAGGTGAAAATGAAAGAACCAACTCCAACACGAGAGCTACTCCTGGAGTCAGAGCACTTATAGAATAACTTCTTATACATACTAAGCCCTAAAAGCGCTTAAAACTACAATTTGAGCTCAAAGTGTCACTACCGTAAGCAGGATACCTTCACGAAGCAACTTTGGCATGGCTGCCTATTTCCTGATGACAACCAATGGCACCTTGAGTTCCTCACTAATACCTGAACTAAATACTTTATTCCTCTTGAACTCCTGAAGCTTTATGTTTTCTGTGCCTCGTGCCCTAATCACTTGATAATGGTCCCAGAACTTGAATAAAAAAGCGCCGAGTACTTACGCTGACATTGTCTGAGTTTCATTTTAAAACGTTTCACCTTCTCCTCTAGCAATGAAGAAAAGTCTACATGTAATTATTGTGGAAGTGTTTGTTTGAATCTTAGTCGACAGAGGTGTTTAAGAGCCTGAGCCAAATCCTCATGCAGTCTCCCTTGAACCCGACAGAAGACACCGAGACCCCTTTAATCTTGGGGGTAATGCACTGACAAGCTCTCCTGACACACCTTTCATTTGAAATGTTTTAATGTCTCTTCACATTCTGCTCCTGTCGTCTCCCTCTCCTCTGCGTCTTCAGTCTCGTCACCCCTCTTTTTCCTCCGATGGCGTCAAAGGCATTAAAAAAAAAAAAGGAAGCTTGAACAAACTTCTGAGGAACATCAGTCCAACTTGAATCAGAATTTTACTGCAGCTTTTCTTTTGGAGAAGTTCATTTATTTAAGCGATGGCATTTGTGGCGTCCTGTTCGCACACTCTCGAGGGAGAACAAGCCCAATCACTCTCGTCCATTAAAACTGGAACACACACCGATTGTTGTATGGCTCAGATATCACGACATTAACACCCGGCCAGTCAGGAACAAGACCCAGGGTCAGGAAACTGGTCCACCAAAGATTTTCCCTTTTTTACCATTTATCTACCCTGGAGGTTTATCATGTAGGGTTGTGATGATGGCTTTGATTTGACCGTCTGTCATGAAATTACCAGCAGGTAAAGGTTTGGTGGTTCTCCATCTAATAAAACTATACACTGGATATATGACATCGTATACCTGTCTCTCTGCTTCCTCTCAGACGCTGCATAATGGACCAGTGATCCCTAATCTCATGCAATTTGTTAATTGCAGCATCTTAGTTGTCTGCTGCCGTTCAGACATCAGACTTCTCTAAGAGGATTGAATACGGCAGTTTTGAGACCGACTCACACACGGCAGTTTAAACGCCAAAGATTTTGAGGTCTGGTCAGTTGAAGGTTTGAGGGGTTACGGTCCCACTGTGTCCACCACAGGGGTCCACAACTTACCATATGGACCATCGGGTGCTTCAACATGAGATACTTGGTCTCTGCTCTAATCAAAATGACTGTACATCACATTCGTTAGTCTTAAAGTATGCAGAGCTGCAGTGTTTGTATCCTGTAGCTGCGACATCTCTTGTTCATGTTGCACGTCGTTCCTCTTCTTACGCTACACTTTTGTTTTTTCTATTAAGGCCAATTATTCTTCAGTCGTAACTCCTACTCAAACAAGGGTCTAGTAGATCTCCTAAAATGCCTGGTGCAATATAAATAACATGAATTGGTTGACTGTGATGTCAGCAGGATGCATCCATGTTGGGCCAGTATGTTTGAAGCCTTTCCTGTTCAGCATACCTTCAAGACAAAATCGTAATGCAAACAAAGTCTATTGGCTGTAACAGGCCACAACCTCCTGCTGCCCGGCTCTGAACGTAAACACACACAAGTACACAAATCCTAACACACATCATTAATGTATTTCACTTCAAAGTCTTGGCATTTTTTTTCTTCTGATGACATTCACACTCCTCCAGGGTCAAACAGCATCCCGCCAACCTCTGTATCAATTATTAAATATTTTAAGCAGCATCCCGCCTCCACCTCCGTCAGCCCCTCGAGACCGATGCCGTTATCATTTGAGTCAGAGTCAGTTTCCATCTGCATTTGTCATCCCTGCACACGTTTACGAGTTATCAATCGCCGTGTCGGGATGCAAAATAACTGATGTTCTTTCGGGCGGGATTGGATGGGACTATCTGGGGCTTTCAATCAATGCATATTCTCTCTCTCTCCTGCGCCACTACTCCCTCATAAATCTCAAAGCATTGTGGGGCTGTAATGTATTTGTGCGGGGCGGAGGCTGTGCTGTGGGTGCCGATGGGGTGGGGGGTCCGGGTGACAGAAGCAGTAGTTATATTATCAAACATTACACCTTAGGGCGAACACAGTATCAAGGGCTTTCAGACTGTGTTAGCTTGGTGCCGTGGCAAAGGAGGAGGCACGGCAACAGCATGCAGGACAAGAAGGGATTACTTTCTGTCGTCCATAAATCAACTCTCCGGCTAAACTAATCTTTCTGGCTGGATGGCAGAATAAATACTCAAGGTATAGGGATGTAATGTGTGCTTGATGCATCTAGTCATGGCTGCCTGGTGGCACACAGGAAAGTGAGAGGTATTCTGCCGGGCACTTACAAGTTTGTTAATGTACACGCTCTGCTCGCTGCTATATCCTTCTCTATCTTGTTTCAGGTGATTGTAGTGGGCGACTGTGAACAGCTGTGATATATTTAATCCAAATTTGAAGTTACAATCCTTAAAACATCAGTTTGAATGGCCTCAAGAGGGTGACGGACAAAACCTTCCAGTGTAGCTGGAGGATCTCACCCTCCGTATGGAGGCTATAGTTTCTGTTCTGATAAGCAGCTTGAGGTACGAATGTTCATTATGGAAAGCAAACGTCTTGTTTGGAGAAAATTATTTTTAAGTGTTAGCCATCTAGGCCTATTTATGTGCAATGGTATATTAAGGTAGCTTCACGTCCTTGTACATCATTTTGAAATGCAGTTAATAAATAAAACCGTGTCTGTACTCCGGTGCAGTTTACACCTATTGTCATCACATCTGAACATTTCCGGCCTCTCAGCTTCTGCTTCTGCGATGACCTGGAAAGCAACACATCTAAAAGCCTCCTCAGCAGCGAGACAGATGGTTTTACAGTAATTCCGGGGAAATAATGAGGCCATTACCGTTTGAGGATACAGTACAACGCAGTGCATGAGGCTCCTTAATGTTTGAGCGGTAGGAGGGGCAACGTAATAAGAAGCCAAGCCGAGTCTTCGCAGAAGTAATTTGAGTTCAAATAAGACCTCGGGGAAACAAAGAAAGCCCCGGTGACACGCAGCCGGCTCGGAGTAAATCGCCTGTTCCATTCTGTGTGGCCTCACCTGATAAGTTGTTTTTGCCACTCAGGTTGAAGACACCACCGGGGCCCTCAGGATCTAAACGACTATGTGAAATGGAAGACCTGACACATCGGGCGTCGCTTTTTTTTTTTCTAAGCACTCCCTGCAGGATTCAATAATCAAACCAAGAATATTCATCAAGGATTAAGTTATATGTTTTGGTCAGTCTGAAGAGTTTCCACACAGGAACAGAACAAAAAACAGAACTTATAAAGACTGTAATATTTCATGGAGCTCATATAAGATCGGTTACATTCAATATCACTCGTGTATTTTCTTTAGCAGCTGAATTTTGGTTGAATGTGTGACGATGGAGCAGATTACTGCCAAAGTTATCATGCACTGTTTTAAATGGGTGTGTAACAGTGATTTTAATTAAATTCAATGATAATTTCTTGATTTGAGGAGGATGAGCCGCTCAGTCAATACATCTTACAAGGTCCATGAAGTCTATTTATTGTATAAGAAAATTAATTGGATTGATTTTTGTAGGTATATTTACTTGTTGTGTATTATCACATACTTCAAAATAAACTAAAAAAAGAACCGTCAACATGATCACGATAGATCCCCGGGTCAGCTGTCACACAGTCAAACCCTAATAGGATCTAACATGCTTTCACCTCCTCTCCGCTCTGGCAGAGAGAGCTGTTTGCTTGCATGTCGACTTCTACATGTCGGAGCATCTCTGCCCGGATGCAGCTGGCCAGTTGCAACGTTGCATTATTCATAAAACATAAACACAAAATGGATTCCGCTGGTCCACTCCCCACCAAAGTCAGAAGATTAATGAGTCACTCTTTGGGTTATAATTCAAAGTTCATCCTCACATACATCATATTTTGAAGCACATAGATTATAAGAGAGAGAACATTTATCATACGACAGGGCATAAACAAGCTCCCCTACCACACACACACACACACACACACACACGCACACACAATTTGTTCTAACACCAGGCCCCACCGGAGTGAGGAGCCTCTTTCTCATCCAGTTATTCTAATTTTATTCACATGTATCTCCTCTGAAGCATTAAAGTGCCGTTTGCACAAACAGATGAGAGATAATAGTCTAAGAAAACTGGTCATTCCTAAACTCTGCTGCCCTGTGAGAGCCGGCGAGATGATAATCATTCATCACAATAATCAAACCGGGAGACAAACAAATGGTTTTCATGCAGCTCCCGAATTTGGTCGTTTAATGTTATAGAAAATAAATTAAATAATTTGTAGCCTCCTTTCATGCCTGTTAGCGGCAATTCACATAGACAGGTATTTATTATCTATTTGTTCATTTGTTTTTGTGAGGAGCTTTCAAATGCCTGGATGAAGCTACGATCAGCAGCCAGCAAGTACAGCTGAGGAAAACTGTGAACTGCTAACAAACCGGGGCGTCTAAGGCTCACTAACTTATACCCAACGATTCAGGTGCTTCACACCCACTTATGCTCTGATCGTTTGCCAGAAGTATAAAATAAAAGCACTCGCAACTTTTTATGGAAAATCGATAACAAGTGTAGCTGTGCTAGCTGTGCTTGTTTGTGTTGCTATAATAATAATAATAATCCTTACACTTGTATAGCGCTTTTCTACACATTCCCACACATACCGGTGATGGTAACTACATTGTAGCACAGCTGCCCTGGGGCAGACTGACAGAAGCGTGGCAACCAATGTGTGCGCAACGGCCCCTCTGACCAACACCAAGCATTCACTCACAGTCATACTCATTCATACTCATTCACACTGCATGTTTTGGGAGGTGGGAGGAAACCGGAGTGCCCGGAGGAAATCCACGCGGTCACGGGGAGAACATGCAAACTCCCACAGGTCATACTGGGAAACGAACGCAGCACCTTCCGAGACCGGGAATCGAACCCAGTACCTTCTTACTGTGAGGCAGTGATCTTAACAGTGATCTTAACCACCAGTGATCTTAACCACTTTGCCACCGTGCCGCTATGGTTACAGATGGGTAGAGGATGACTTT
>CAAKHC010002016.1:2875-16263 GCA_901007825.1 Macroramphosus scolopax | reverse complement strand
GGCCCCCCCCCCCCCCCTCGCGGTCACAGAACCAACCTAATCAGACCCCCAGTAACAGCTCTTAGCTCCTTGTCCTCCTGCAAGACACTGATAGAAGTGCAGCAGTTTGTTTTCCTGCTAGTGTTAATTATGTAACCCAATTATAGAATCACAAGAGCTGATGCAGGGAAGCTAAATTAAAAGTGATTGGCTTCATTACAGGGTCCTGAATGCTGCACAGGGTGCTTTCAGGAGGCCCTATTTAAAGTTTCTTCCCCTGTTTAAAAAGCACTCCCAATCTGTGGGACGTCATGATATTGGTTTTCCAGGGTTGCCGTAGCAGGTGCTGCATACGTTCGGAACAAATTGGATTTTTTTTTCTTCATTTAAATGCACGCATATAGACGGATGTTTAAATCCGCCCTCGTGATCTGCAGGGTTCTCTCAGTCATGTTGCTTTGCTTGTTTGCATTGTTGCGCTGACAGACGGAGTCAGAAAGGTCTTTACCTTCCTGAATCCGGAGCGACCCCGGTGCTCTCCAACCAGAAAGGTCGGCATCTGCATAAATTTCTGCATTTACGCCCTCGCAGAGAAAATAATTGTTCTAAAATGTTGTTTTCTAAAAAGCCTCTGTGGTTCTACAAAGAGCAACATGATCAAACAGCCTTTCAACCTTTTAGGAAGTGTAGATTCAAATATTGTTAAATCCTGATCGACGTGTGGAAGAGGAGCAACAAAATGTGTTTTCGGGGCCTTTAAATATCATCGTTATTCATACTATTGTTGACATGGTTTCATAGGATGGAGCCAAAATCTGCTGTGTCGTGTAAAATACATATTACCGAGTCCTTTGCACAGGCTGATATGAACCTAATGCTGCTGTTTGGATGCAGAATATTTGTCTTTCATAATCCGTCTCACATTTCTGGGTCGTCACATGAACGTAGTGGAAGTGGGAACGTGCACCTGTCATTCACTCATTGTGACGCAACGGGATGAGAGACCCCGGATGAACTTGTAGTATCTTGTCCTGAGGATGTAATTGAACATTAATCTGCTTCAGGGTTGAAAACAAAAGATAAGCTGCAGCTTTGTGGGCTGCTTTGATACCCGGACTTGGTTAGTCACTTCCTGTTCGCTTCCCTCTTCTTATTCCGCTCATCACAAACTTCTGTTGCGTTGCTGAATTATTACTCACCTCTGAATTATTCCCCACGAACACCCCCGCTGACCTACTTTCAGGAGACAAAACATTTCGACTCTCACGTTCGTCTGCTGTGAAATCATTTGTGTGGCTTGAGTCCGTATCAGCTCCCGTTTGATCAAGGACCGCATCTACCTGGAGAGACGGCGAAGGAGGAGGACGAGACCGTGAAGAGGGAGAGAGACGAGGAAGGAAGGAACAAGACGAGGGATGAGGAAGGGAGGGAGCGGGAGGGATGAGGGGTGGGAGAGAAATGCATTCAGCTCGCTTAAGTGTGACTGCCACACTTTGCTGTATATTAAGCCTTCACAAACACAGAGCTATTTTTATGTACCAAAACGATCCTTCACACGAGTTGCTCTACTTCCCTCCTGCCTGCATCTCCAGCTTCCCCATACATTCAGTACATGCTTATTTTAAGCTACGCCAGAGAAGAGACTCACGTCCTGAATTACCTTCTCGATTGCTGATTCACAATTATGTTCGTCTCCATCGCACACTAATGATGATCATTTTGCAGCCCTCTAAAACTTCGCACTCCTCCTCCGTTCGCCGCCCACCTTTTTGTTCTCCTCTGCCCGTGTCCTGCTTCTCTCACGTTCCTCTCCTCTTCCCAACATTTCTCATTTCTTCCAAACTCCTACTGTTCCTTCCCACTATCACTTCTCCTTCAGCTCAGTCAGTGCCTCCTCCAGAAAGTGGTTGTAAGCACTTTTAGCAAGTCTTCCACACGAGGTGTGAAGCAACACTGCCCCCTAGAGGACGATGGAATATTGGTGGAGGATGCTGGAAAGTGTTTGTCACCTCATCATCACTGAAAACAACAGGGTTTAAATGGTGTTATTTCACACTATGCAGAGACAATTTGTGGATAATCCTGGATATACCTGCCTGGCATGAGGCCCCAAACGAAAGGAAATATCTCCAGAATAAGTCTTTATATAATTGCTATTCTTGCATGTGAACTGGCTCCGTTTGATCAGAATTTCCAGTCAGTGAATTAGTTGTTGTGTCACACAAGATTCATTTGTGTTTAACAGAGTTGACTGATTTACTTGGATGAGGTAAAGACACTTGAATGCAGCAGGAACGTTTTGCTGCGATTGGCCAAATTTATCACCAACGCTGACTGGAAAAATGCCACATTTCATCCTAAATTTCTCTTTATTGTGTCTCACATTTACACTACAATCTCCGTCCCAGTGTTAATAAGTGCAGAATATTCCGTGAATTTGTTTTGTATTTAATCAGTAAGAGGACGTGATACGACTGTGGGGCGGCTCTCCAGAACTACAGAATTAACTCTGATGGATACACGCTTACATAACCACTAACACATTTAGTTTTACACTGAGATTAATTAACAGTGATGATTTTTGCTGAGCACCAATTACTTTGACGAAGCACTTGCCTCTTTTTCTCAAATCACCACCGCCGGGCAGAAACCTCTTGTGCATCCGTCTTACCACCGGATCCCCAAACTGTTGGTAATAAACCTTGTAGCTCCACCTCACCTGCTTCTTGAAGGCTGCAAACAGAAGAGCTGAAGGAAGCAGTGATTACATTGTTTTGTTTGAGGTAAATAGCATCATATACCTTTTCTTCAGATCTTCAGATTTTCAGTTTCTGCACACAAAGTCAGCGACGAAATGTTTACATCATTTCCGATCTTTTGTTGTCGTCAGATGTGCATCAAAAGATGTTTTAGAAGCACCAGACAGTTGTTTCATTAAAGCTCTGAGCTGGTGAAAGGTTCTGATGTTTTGCAGTGCAGTCACAAACACCAGCATTTTGCAATTACCACTGCATGAAAATTATCCTTCACCCTTTCTGTGCGAGGCATCGCCGTCCACAGTCACCTGCAAGTCATTGATATTCAGTATTCAGAGCGGATTCTGAGCTGCATGCAAAGTTAGCAGCTCCTTCACTCCCCACAGCCGTCTGCGGTCGCACCACGCAGTCCCGGCGTTATAAAAGGTGCTGTGGTCGACTGAGTGAAGCACAACTCAGTCACATTAAAACAACAGGAATAATGCATGACTCAACACGATATCTCCAACTTTTAACTTAACAGGGGGGCAAACTACTTACAGGAAACCTTTGCATTTATGCAAGGGGAGGAAATACGGGGAAGACCTGGTGGATCAGAGGACGCTGAGCTGCACAGGAGTTTGAGGCTTCTTATGAAATATATTTCTAGCCTCAGGAACCTTGAAGGATGTAGTGACCTTCTGCTGTTGTTGAATGAAAAGCAAACATGCAGTGGATTATTGTTCCAATGACTAAAGCAACACTTCATGTACTTGAATGTGTCTTTAACTGCTGGTGATGTGAACGGCTGTAAAGGAACATAAACCTTCTTGACATTACTTTGTTTTCTTGGTTTTTCGAGGTCCTTGATTGAACTGGGAAACAAAAGATGTTCCTCTCTTGGGTTTATAACACTTGTGAAATACTGTGACTCCCATTTCTATGTTATATAATGTCCTGTAGCATCTGTAGTGTTAACATCGAGTGTGTGCTGGCACATGAAGAAGTTGTTTTCCTCACGTCTGCACCACATATAATCTACCGTACACAGGAGCCCCGGCGTGTCAGTGCTTCAGGAGCTTCTGGTAGCAGCAGCGGTGGAATTCAAATGAGCATTGATTGTGACTAGAAGGCTTCATTTGCACACCGCTGCTGCACAGGCGAAGGTCCCGGCCGCGCTGCTTTAAAGTTGTTGTTTGCTTCAACTTATGTAGTAAATTTTCATGCATCATGTCGTAACGGCCACAGAATAAAGACAGCTGCCTTCCGATCACCACCGGCGACACATGACGAGAAACTCCACTTTGTAGGGGTTGAAGAATTGCATTCTGGGAGATGCTGTCCATTCGCCCATTAACGTCTGTGGAAGAGTTAATAGGAATCCTGCAACATTATTTCACTTCATCTCGGTGACAGCTGAGGCCTATTTTCTATTCTTTTCCCATGAATTACGTCCAGCAGAGCTCCAGTGTTTGGCTGCATGAACACTGCTACTAACCCTAATTATCTTCCATCTCCAGACAACACAGACGAGAGTGCCGTGTCCTCCGTTCTCTCTGTGGATCTGATTTACCCCTAAAGGATTAGGAAGTGACCTCTCGCCTCAACGGTGTCACTAGATCAACGCCTAATGAGTCCACACACACACACACACACACGTATAGTAAACACACTCACAGAGATGGAGAAAGACACGGCGTAATAAATATCCTTCCAGCGCCACTGTAGATCCGACTGTCCAATTACCGCTCATGAGACAGTGTGAGCGGCTGCGGCGCCAACGGATGGAAGATCTCACAGTAGCTTTAAAACATTAGTTAGAAATGTCACCATCTGTTGTTTGGAAGTAGCTTACTTTCTAACTTAACTAAAGGTTCAGTTCTATATAAAGGACAACTACAACAGAGATGCCTTCAGGTGTTGTGTTCTTGACCTTCCCCGGACCCCGGAGACTCCTGCCCCCGTACTCAGGCCCGCTGCTTTCACCCTCCGCCTGATCCCCCTTTGACGTTCTTGCCTCAAATCCCTTGACAATATTCTACAAAAATAACAGACCAAACAGTACTTACAGTGAATCTGGAAGACATGTAGCACACACACACACACACAGCACTCTCAGAGAGTAACACACTGTATCTATGATGTAGGTGTTACGACACACGCAGTAACCACGAGAAGCATGAGCCTGCTATCTATCGGTGAATCAGCAATATACTGATTCACCACCGCACGTTCTTCTCCCGGCCTTCGGGGAAGGACAGTTTTTCGTCAGCGATTTTGCATTTCTATTTATAGACATCATGCAAAATTGTAACTGTTCCGTTATGTTGAAGCCTTGTTTGTTAGGGCACATAAAGACCGCAGAGGTTAAGCTCTCATATCCTATTTTGGGGACAGGATGTGATCAAAGTATCCATAACAAAAGACTGAAGTCAGTTAGTTGACTTCTGTTCAACGTGATTGAAGCTGCAGAAACCAGCTTTTCAGAGTCCATCTCGATGACACTTGAACCAGCAACCTTCCGATTGCTCGACCCCCCCACTCCACCTCCTGAGCGGCGCAGCAAGAAGGGAAGAAAAGTAACATCGAAGTACTAACCAACCCCGAATAAAGACTTTCACTCTGAGCTCTTATGACGCCTGAACGCCTCGTGTAAGCCTGTTGAATCAAAGCCGAGTCTCCGTGTGAAACACTGTGTACAAATGGTACATAATAATCAACGTGACCCAACTCCCTTTGGAAGCTCCAACCAAAGGAAACACTGGAAAGAAAAACGGTGTCAAAAAAAGGACTATAGCCCATTAATTCAAAATACAGTATATGGAGTGGAAAGGCGACGCTACACTCTCTGCTAGTGTGAAGACATTCCACCTACATGGAGTCGGATGTAATTGTCCAGCATTGTGTTTAGCAGCCATCGCCATGACGACCAGAGGGAAGATGGAATCATGAGGAGGAGGTCAGGATTGACACGTAGGTCAACATAACTCGACTTCGCCCCAAGAGGTTCGTTTCCTGTTGCGTTACATGACTGCGGAGTTTCAAGGCTTCTCAGGGACTTTTCTTTGATCTATTTCGGTTCGGACTGTCTTTCTTCTCTACATCGACTTGGATAGAAGCCAAATCAATATATGTAAATTCAATCATACATGCAGACAGTTTGGCCCTGCTTTCATCCGTCTCTTTGAATTCGAAGGATCCGAGAACATTTTTTTTCACCCTTTCAACAAGGAAAGTCTTGCTAGAGTTAAATTCCTATTTGTAGATAAAAAAAATAAAATAAAAAAAAAAACCTTGGGGAGTCGCTGCATGTAAAGGAATGGTTAATCTAATACCCACGCTAACACCGAGTGTTATCACAGCACGCTGCGGTTCGGCTGCAGAGATGAAGAGATCTGACTGCACATCCACAACGAGACTTTCATCAGGCAGAGACGACGCGGGTCGTGTGATTTGGTCCATTACGGAGCTTTAACGAACAATTAGTTCAATTATTTATCACTTTGCACTTTAATGTAGCTGCTGATGGCAGCACACGTGGAGGCTGCTGATGTCACCATGGAAAAGTTCTGGTCTTATGGTTTCTTTAGTTTAGACGTCATGTTTTACAAGGTTGGCAACATGTATCAGTTTCAGTTGTCTTTTCATGCAAAATAAATAAAAAATGTTTATTTTATAGCAACTTGAAGCACATTAAGCAAACAGCATTCACAATTCATAAACCCTTTTATAAGGCCCCCCCCAAAAAAAAAGCCATCGCAGTCACATCTAAAAGATTTATGATGTTGGTCAATGATCCTGGAGTGCAGATCTGTGTCTTAATAAATATACTTCGCTCTGTTGGACTCAGGCCAAAAGACGTACCGAAGACACTTCGTAGCTTCAGCCAGTATCATGTTTATTGTGGACAATGAATTTGCTGAGTTGCTACAAAATCATAACTTAATGAGTTTTGTTTAATTGAATGATTTGAGAGGAGCTGGACACTGACAGCAGCCGGTCAGGATCCAACAGGTGAGAGCAAACACAAACTTTAATTGCCATTTCTGAAAGATCCAAACAAAGTGTTCCCAATCAGCGACAGACCTTAAAGTCGAGAAGAAAATTATGGAGGCGAGAAAAAGCACGAAAGGCTAATGACTAGAGGCAGAGAGAGACCGAGAGCTGCTACTTCTGATGAGATGAAAAGGTTAATTATTTGCCTTTTGCGGTAATCATGGAAGTTCTTGATAGAAAACGGGAGAAAAAAAAGAAGAAGCAGAGCAGCAGCGGAGCCTCGGGGAGTCGAACCCGCCGAGGAGTGATGGTAATGATGAAGGGAGTTCGAGAAGGAGGAAGAGGCTACGACCGGTGCAAAGACAATACAGGAGGGAAATGGAAGGAGTTAATTTGTCAGGCTGTAATTGTCCAATTCATTTTTCTGTGCAGATGAACGATACACAGAGTTGGCAGGCGGTTCCAAGGCTTCTCTACTGCGAGTAGTATAAGAACCACTGAGTGTTTTAAAGTGGGACCACTGCTCACAGCATCATTGGACGCAAACAATATGATTGGAGGAGGTGGACGAGGCTCTATTATTGTTGTCTAACTTCATGAATGAAGGATCGTCGGCTGCAGGAGGACTCAGACGTGAAGCTGTCGATAATTAAAACACCTTAATGGGAAATGTGAGGACACGGAGGCTTTCATAGGGTCGAGGAACTAAAGAGAACCACAGTGCGGCTCCTCTTGTTGCTTCACCAGTGTCGTTAACTGGACTTCAGAGGAAGGCAGGAAGTGAGAGGAACCATTGATAACCAGCTGACTGATAGCTGACAGCCTGGAGGCCGGTCACAGCTTTTAAAGAGAAAAGTTGACATTCTGCGCAGACTTAAAGCGTCCTCAACACTGAAATTAGACGAAAAGCTGTCTCTCTAGTAATTTAATCCATGGTTACTTGTTAAAAGTAGTGAGAGGCTCGCTGGAGAGAAAGTAGGCCGACTTTAATTGAATCACAGAAAAAGGAAAACGATTTTTAATTTGTTCATCTGGAGGCAAAGCATGAACAGTGTAAATGATTTAATTAGCGATGACTGCCAATGGTGCAGGATGCCGACATGACTTGCTTAATAATTTTTGATTTACCCCGATGCTGAGCTGCAGGGGTTAACGGCGAAGGAAAATAAAGCATACCTTGCTTTTCTCTGTCTCCTCTGAAAATAGCAGCCAGGCTGAGATCATTTATATTTGACTACGCCTGTGCACGAGCCAGATGTAATAACAGGCAGCTATAGTGACACGGAACATCATGCAACATGGCACATGGACACAGAGACGGGAGCTGTTTTCTATTTCCAGCTTGGAATCCAAATGTCATGAGAAAGAATGATTACAAGAGGGACTATAAGTGACTTCTGCATCTCTGTATGGCAACTGAAAGGTTCCGTTTCCTTTTCAGCTGCACATTTTCAGTCAGAGTCAGTTTCAACTTCCAGAAGAACCGAAGCTGTGAAGATGAAATATATTCACTTAACAATGGCTGCTACTGTCCTGTTAATACTGCAGAGTGCTCCGGAAAGTCATGTGATTTCCAAACTAATTAATCTGCATCTCCTTAGCCGGTTAAGTGGGCACCCAGAGCAGGACGGGGGTTATAATGTAAGAAATCCACTTTTAAATAAATGTGGTTTTTTTTAATCTCCTCAAACTGCCTCATCTCTCCTCAAAGCGAGCGGCTTAAAGCAGCGACCGCCGAAGAATCCTGGTCGTAAAGGTTAAGCATTAAAGTGTGTGTGTGTGTGTGTTTGTCTGTGTGTTCTCCTCATGTTATGGGGACTTGCAGTACATTTCTTAAAAAGTCAGTAAGTCCCAAACGGATGTGAGTAATTTTTTCGGATTTATTTTGTGATAAAAGGAGGAATTCAAAATCCCCCAAGGAAAAAACCTTTGACTGTAATATGTGAACAAAATGAAGAATTCTAAACCTGGCTGTCTCCAGATTTCTGCTCTGCAAATGCATCGCATGTTTTAGTAGATAAAGCCTCATTTGCACATGCAAAAAAAAATAATGCTTGAAGTTTCCTGGTGTCATCTATTAGTTAAGATTTCGCCCCTGTTCACCTGCCTCGCTGAGCCCTAAATAAATAAAAAACTGTTGTATTATTGACTCAAACCTGCGATGGATCGGCTGCAAACACCCTGTAGGATTGTAAGTGTGGAGGCGTGTTGAGTAAAGAGCCTGGTTGTCTCTGGGCAGAGGTGGAAAACATGTCGAGCTACGGAGGAGTTCCAGATTTAAGAAAGACACGCTGCATGTATCCTGGATATGATACAGGAGAATCGGAACCAGTCACGACACAAAGCGTTTAATCCAGGTGTTGTCATGAATCTTTAGATGTAGATTTGATATGCAAAGATTTACAAGGTGAGTTTGTCTCGTGGGATCTGAAGTCCAGTAGACAACCAGGTTGTTGTAAACAGAACAAACTGCTACGTCTTGCCTCGCCTCTTCCACCAGTGGCAGCTGGGATGCGATATAATTTGACTCTGGAGTATTCCATCCATCTATTCTGGCAGCCGACCTCACAGCAAGAAGACATTTTCAGCAGATTATTGTAGCCGTACTACGCAAAGACGTAATCATGACGTCGGCGCTAAAACGGTCTATTGAGACCGAGTTTATTTTTAATTTTGCGATGCCCCTTTCAAAGACTGCAGCAGGTCTAATCCTGCAGCCATCAATAGCCGTCATCTCCCTCTCACACTCTACGGTGTTGGTAATCCTGCTTGCTGCACACATACAATGTTAAAAACTGCCAGCCAAAGCTGAGAGGACCTTAAGATTGGAAGTTGCAAAGACACAAGCGCAGCTACTTATGCATGCTGCAAAGTAAGCAGTGTACTTTAAAGGGGAAATTGCCTCCACTATGTAATTGCAAAAAAAAGTTGGCAGGAGCTTGGTTGCAAGAAGAGAAACAGAACAGAGGGAGAGACACGGACAGGAAGGATGATGAAGGGCGAGACGGCGAAGAGTCAAATGTGATTATCAGCGTGGACATGTGTTCCTGTGCACTCAGGCCTCGTCTCTTTGTCTCCTTCTCCGTCTGCTTCCTCCCGTGTCACACCTGACTAACAGGCAGTGATGTATGAGGATGGTTTATATTTGGCCGCGGTGAAACACTTTGCTGTCCGCCTCCCAGCATGCACGTACGTGGACGTGCACACACACACACACAGCTGAGGAGGAACAAACCCTGAGTTGCATCAACATCATCTTTTATCACTATTCTATCATCTGTCCCTATTTTCAGCCCCTCTGTACCAAACTGGCTGCAGCGAGCCTGAAGCGACTCTGGAGAGAAGATTGTAAGAACAAACTCTTTGTGTATTCTAAAGTGTGAAGAAGCTTTCTGAGATTGCATTGAACATGCATGAATCGCCCCGAAGCACGCACACGCCGACACAAAGGAAGTAAAAGACACTCGGTGAGCGTTAATACCACGACCACCGGACAGAGAGGAGTCAGGCTGCAGGGAGCACAGAGATATATGTTTAATAGAGAAATCAATCGGGCTGAACCGAGTTCAATTGCTACGCGTCTCTATTCTCAGAAGAGTCTCTCTCACTAGGCCATAGAGCAGAGTTTATAAACCTCGACTAACCTTTGACCCCAGTTTTAGTTCTCTTAATTCCCCTGATGGCGGCAATTAACTGTGAAATTGAAACCAGTTTTATTTCATATTCTATCTTCAAGAGTGCTCAGCCATATATATATATAATATATAGCAGAAGATTGTGCTTTTCAAACATATATTTTATCAGTTCTATATAACAAGCTGCCACATCTGGATCGCACCTGCCTAATTGGAGAAGAGACTCAAGAATAAAACATGATTTCCACCGTCGGAACGAGGTTTCCTCATCAGGCCGAACACCGGTCCCACTCCCGACCCTTCGTGCAACACGGTGACGGCTGTCAGAGACGTAATAACAGTGGAAGTCAACTGTCTATTATCTGGAGTGCAGAACTAACAACTGTCCCCCTCGCAGGATTCACCCAATGAAAAGTAATCGTCATGTCTATAGCAGAGTTAAATATGCAGGCTGCAGCCGTGCCCCCCCCGCACCCAGACACTAGATGTTATCTGTAATGCATCGTGAAAAAGGCCAAAGATGCTCCAAATAGCTCTTTAACAACTGTGGAGCAGAAGATCATCTGCGTCCTTAAACCGATGAGCAATCAAGCTTTAAAGAGCTTCGGCGGTGACACATGCTCAGAGTTCCAGATGTCGTCGTCCACAGCAGCCGTGAGAAAAAGGGGCTTCGCTCCCAGACGCCGGCAGATGGTTCGCACAACACGCAGCGCCAGGTGATGGGAAGTGAATACTGATGGTCCACTGGATTTATGATGTCGTCGGAGTCCTGCCTCACTGACTTGGAGACGGGCCAGGATGATGGAAATATTGCCGTGGTATTGTGAGGTAATGTCTCCAGCCTCCCGGAGCTGCACCGAGCAGCAGTGGACTGCAGCATTAGCGGCTATATGTGCGGAGGCAGGGTGCCAGGCATTACCACGCACCATCCCGGAGGTACGACTCCAAGCGACGGTGCCAAACGATGATGACAAAGCCTGGCGCTCGGTGAACTGCAGCTGGTGTTCCCCACGGTGCCGAGGTTGCCATGAGGGCAAGTCAGATGGCAAAGGTGACCTTTGTGCACAAACACGGGTTGCTGATGCAAAAAGCGAGTCATCGGGAAATAAACCAAGCCGGAGCCGCTGCCATAGAAATAATAACAGGTGCTCGTATTGTTCCACAGCACAACGTCTGACGACAAGGTTGCCTCAGGAAAACAAAAGCTTTTCCGTCTCTTCACAAGGTTTGTTTTGCAGCGAATCTGATCTACTTATAGAAGCATCTTTACTTTTTATAGGGTGGCTGTCGTTTAATGATGCTGTGTTGCAGCTGATTGTTTGAGCGTGGAGACGATGGACGTCAGTGGTTTACGGAGTCATAACCTGCCATTCAAACCCCAAACAATGGACTCCTGTGATTACATTATATTCACACCTCAGCACATTTCAAATCTACCCAGGCGATGTTTTATCAAATTCTACTCTCACTGAGTCATCACAAGCTATTTAAGTGACCCATAAAAAGAGCAATCCTCCGCCGCCGACTTCTTCCCGGGATGTTCCCTGGACCCTGATCTCCACAACAAACACTGGCTGCGTCCCAGGTTCTGTTTTTTGATGCGGCTGCCAAAACAATGACGGAGCACAGCGGCCTCACGAAGAGGAATAAAATAAAAACGCCAAATAAGACATTCTCAGATAATAAACCGACACAATTGTCCCCGCGATGACACACTCTTCCTCAGTCCCACACACACACACACACAGTCAGAGAGAAACAGGGGGGGGGGGGGCTGCATGTGAAGGACGAGTGCTGAGTGTAATCCCTGCAGAAGGTAAATAGACCGGGGTGGTTTTATATAGAAGCCAGGGAGAAGAGCTGAGAGTGTCACCTCCTGCTGCGGCTTTGAAGACGGGTTGGAGAGCACCGAGCCAGGCGGCAGCATCTGTCCTCCGGTTGGTCGGCCCGTTTTATCCGTCTATCTGCTCGCCTGCTGTACAATTCTTCTCCTATTTTCATCTGCATTGTTCTGTCTGACTAACTTTCCTGCGATGAATATTTAACGATCCTGCGCGGAAACTTTTCCCAATGAAAGTAACACCGGATGAAGCAGGAGCGAACATGCAAACAGGATATGAGGAGTAGGAATTGTATATGTCCAAAGGTAAACCTTGAGAAAGTTGCTGAGAGCAGGTTTCTATAGATAGAGTGCTGGTGCGACACCATTTATAGGACGTCGTCTTCATCCCACTGTCAGGTTGTGATGAATCACTTCCTCTGAGCAGAGATGATTTCCTGTCTGTGACTGAAGCCGGCGACAGAAATTAATTTGGGGAAATATGTTTAATATAGCTTCGTTAATTGCAGGTGGAAGGCTGGTTCCACTTCATGATTTCAGCTGATAAGCAGGTGCTACTTTCATTCCTACCAGGATGTCCTCCGTGGTTGTTGAATGGATGCTCACATCCAACACCAGCATCTTCTTCTAATTCCTGCTAAGCCAAGACGGGTTCAGGTCATCGATGTGTCCGATGGGCAGGTGTGAGATTGAAGCAGGTGGAGGGACTCGCTCAACTCTGCACCGCGGTGTCGTTTGGCTGTCAGGCTGCTGATAGTGCCCCGGGCATGTGTCAAGGATTACAAATTGAATTCATCTTGAACGGTCAGCTGCACGAACCTACTCCCGCTGCTGCCTTCTGATTCTCGGTGTTATCCTCCCTTTGCTGAGCTCGTCTAGAACTCTGTTTGCAGCTTCTGTGCAGAGATCAAGCGAGTAACGTGTGCTTGTATGTGGTGCCACCCTCAGGCCAGGCGTCCGTCGGTCTGCTTTACTGGCCTCGAGGATCCAAGCGTTCCCGTGTGTTGTTGGAAGGTTTGTTCCGAACATTTCCCCGTTGAATATCTTCTATATCGAGATCAAATGGTAGTTTTGACTACATGATAATGTCAGTTTCTCCCTCTCATCTCTTTATCTGCATTGCAACACTTTCTTTCTCCCCCCCGCTCCACCTCGAGCTCTACGTCTCTTCTCACCCCTTTCCCTCTCATTAGCATCCATATC
>CAAKHC010002014.1:0-11033 GCA_901007825.1 Macroramphosus scolopax | reverse complement strand
GAAACCCCCGGGCCCCCCCCCCCCCCCCGTGCCGTTTCATCTTCTCCCTCTTCCTCCGATCTTCCTCTCTTGTGTAACGACCTGAATCTGTCTGTCTCAGTGACAATGATTCTGTATCAGCCCCAGTAGGAAACCTTGAAGTGGCGTCGTCCTGCTCCCTCGGTCAGCTCTCTCTCTCTCTCTCTCTCTCTCTCTCTCTCTCTCTCTCTCTCTCTCTCTCTCTCTCTCGTTTCGGAATAAAGAAACATGAATCAAGTATGTCTGAACACTCCAGACATATGCTGAATGGCGAGGTAGACAGGTAGACAGGTAGACAGGTAGACAGGTAGACAGGTAGACAGGTAGAGAGGTAGAGAGGTAGAGATGGGTAGAGAGGTAGACAGGTAGAGAGGTAGAGAGGTAGACAGATAGACGGGTAGACAGGTAGAGAGGTAGACAGGTAGAGAGGTAGACAGGTAGAGAGGTAGAGAGGTAGAGAGGTAGAGAGGTAGAGAGGTAGAGAGGTAGAGAGGTAGAGAGGTAGACAGGTAGAGAGGGAGAGAGGTAGAGAGGTAGACAGGTAGAGAGGTAGAGAGGTAGAGAGGTAGAGAGGTAGAGAGGTAGAGAGGTAGAGAGGTAGAGAGGTAGAGAGGTAGAGAGGTAGAGAGGTAGAGATGGGTAGAGAGGTAGACAGGGAGAGAGGTAGAGAGGTAGAGAGGTAGACAGGTAGAGAGGTAGAGAGGTAGAGAGGTAGAGATGGGTAGAGAGGTAGACAGGGAGAGAGGTAGAGAGGTAGACAGGTAGACAGGGAGAGAGGTAGAGAGGTAGACAGGTAGAGAGGTAGACAGGGAACTTAGTTGTTTCTGTTGATTGGCTTCCTCTGTGTCATGAAGAAGGAAGTAAGACGAGTGACGGCAGAGGAAACTCGGATCAGCACTGATTTAATTTCCAGATTGTTGTGCTATTTTGATTCCTGAACATGCAGTGAATAAAACAGAGGTGTTCCATTGATGATGGTGTGCAGGTTTATCCTGGAGAACTGGGTGCTGGACCGCTGGGTGAGGAACATCCTGACAGTCTACCCTGTGGTGATTGTGGCCCTCATCGGGAACATCTTCAAACATTTCCACCCAGCTGACCCCACTCCAAACTCTATCTTCATGGGTGAGTTTAACCTTAACCACCACAGTAGTAGACTTTAACAAGCTGACGTGTCCTGAGTGAACAAACCATGACCAGACAGGCCACAAGAAGATCCAAATAAAATCTAGGTGTTATTGTTGTTGTTATTGTTATGGCTCAGTTAGTTCCAAAAAGTAATTAGTTTCAGAATAAAATGAGTGAAACATCGTAGTATGTTCCATGTTCCATTCTGTCTTTGTCCTCAGTTATACTGCTGGTGCTAGCATGCTGTCTGCTGGTGTTCCGAGTCTGCAATGTTATCTGGAGGAACAAGAGGCGGCCCCTCTACTCCCCGGGCTCAGGACGGCAGCTGGTGTCTCCCCTCAACGGCAGCAAATTCAAGATCTTATCTTAAACAAACACCTCCTGTTCACCTCCGTCCTACTATGTATTATTGGTGATCCAATCTCCGTGTGTCCTGAGTGATCGGATCTCCCTATGCAAATAAACACGTACTATGTTTTTGAATTCATAGATCCGACCACATTTGTTGTTCTTAACCAGTGGGAGGCTGCGATGCACCTTCTGTGTCTGCAAATTAAAACCAGAACAGATCAGGAGACCAACTGGGTCTATTCCTGATTTTGTTGCCAGCGATCATTGATGTACTTACAATACATCTCCGTGGGCTTTCGACATTTTTCGGAAGTGATGTAAAAATACTACGACACAGAGGACATCAGTTTAGTGTCCTGTCAGTGCTCCACACTGCTTGTAGGATGTTGCCAGGTTGAGTATCGACTCCCTCCGTCTGTGACCTGAGCTGTAAGATCAACACACCTCGGCTGCATTCACACAGTACTTAGACCTTCTACGTAGGACTGGATCACACCCCGTCCCAACAATAGTTAACCATGTCAACACTGCAGGGTTCAACTGGGAGTTTTACACTGATCAGTTCTTCATCCACTAATGTGCTGTGTGTCTCCGTTTGATTACTTCCACTTCTCGGTTTCAGTGTAAAAGTGTGTTCACCCTAACAAGTATGTCCATTAAGTGTACCCAAGTACCCAGATGGCACACTCAAATCATTTAGTATAAAACTTCTTACCCTAAACATTTAAGGGTTAAAGGGTTTGGCCCCTTCCAACCATCTGTTTCGATCTTGTGACGATGGCAGCCGAGGAAACACGAGCCATGCACGTCTTTTATCGACTGACACATGAATCCCATGATGTCTGTCCATTGGACGCACGGCCGTGTTGGATGGAGACACCACCACCTGCGTAATATAGAAGTAAGTATGTGATGTAATCAGTATTACTACATTGGAGGGAGGTATCGGATCTGAGACATGGAAGTATTTGTCTTTATAAGGGTGAATAATTGATGACAACTACAATTCAGTCAGTTTGACATTTTTTTACACATTTACACTGAAGTGCAACTAAACTATTAAATCTACTACTTTACTCTATGGAAACTATTGTATACAACCACTAATTATTCCATAACATTGTTTTGTATTCCTACATAAAGCATTTTTATTCTGGATGCGTTTTATTTTGAATACGTACAGTTTGCTTTAAATGTTAAGAGAACCAGGTCACCAGGTCAACAAGGTCACCTTTACTCTATATACTCTTGATATTTTGTAGTTTTGTTTTCCACTGTAACCATTCTTAAATAAATTAAATAAAAACAGAGAGATCAAAGAAGCTTTTCATTGTAGTCGTCCTCCCTTCCTCGGTGAGTAGTTGAGGCCTGTTCTCCAAACCTTGCAGACAGGCTGCTTCTCCATGAGCCTTCCAACATTCACAGATTTTATGCTCCTGACATTAGATGCACATTAGTTAGTGGACCTAATGCAAAGTGAAGAATGAAGAATTTAAGGAGTTATATGAACATATCAGTAGATTCAACAGAAATGTCAGATTCAGTAAAAAATTCGGAAAGTGAACCACGTCGGCAATGAACTTGAAACATGTTCTCCCCAGGCCACCTGTAGTTAACGTTCCTGCACAGTTTTTATAATGAGACCACAGACCACGTCTGAATTAGGTCCGAGTGTGAAGTTTTATGGGGTTTCCATTCTCAGTGAACCTGAATCAAACACTGAAACCTTCCTGTGTCTTCATGTCGGCAGACTACAAAAACAAAGGACTTCCTCCTGTGTAAAGTGGTTCCACATGGGCCCATGGACAATGTGAGATGATCAATAAAACTGGGTCAGACTTTGTCTGGTGGTGCAACATCTCTTTTTAGGACTTAATTTACATGTATATTCAAGCAGCTGAACTGATGGTCTGACAGTAAAGTAAATAACAGTTGGCCACAATGCTGGAACTTCTTTTAATGTTACAAAATGGCACTTAACATGGATCATCAGAACTAATTACATTATATGAAATATAATAAAAACTCATAATGACTAAGAGAAAACTAACAGGCACACTAGAACAAAAAGAACTACACATTGAATAAATGAAGTGATCATCTAGTAACTACAATTATGGTAAGTTGTGTCAAGATCTTGTAGATTTAGCTGAGCTGGTCCTTGATTGATCAGTCACACTGTTCACTGGCTCACTGTGCAGTTGACAGTCATGATGTAGAGCAGTACATGCCAATGTGGGGAGAAAAGAAGCCTTACAGGTCTTTACAAGGAGAGCCAGTCCGTCACTTACCACCATCATGCCAATGTGATATCTACAACATGTGTTTACAATATCACACAACTGTATCGACTGTAGCAACAGTCTCAGTGGGACATTTCAGATCCAATTCCTAACTGGCAAAATGTGGATGTGGGCCATGTCCAGTGGACATTTGTCACAGTGAAGTCTGAAGACCAACCACGTCAGCCCGTTTCTCTCACGGTTGTCATCTTTCAACTGTGATTGCAAAAAATCACATAGTAAAGGTGCCTTTGCTGAAGATACAAAATAATCATGTTTTAATTGGACAACAGCACCTTTCTATTTCAGACTGAATAAACCCTGGTTTCAGAGTTAGAACAGACAACCATCATCTGGTAGCTGCACCTGCAGCTGCTGTACTGATCTGTTACGTTCTACAGAGAGACAGAACCAGACAGAACAAAGGTACAGAGAATATCAAACAACGTTGTAGACTTTTTACAAGAGTCCTTTTGGAGGTTCTACCAACCCTTCTCATATCCTTCAGCCATACTTCACCCATCCTCCTTGTTTGTATGTAGTCAAGTCCAACTGTGTACTTCCTACTGGTATTTGTATGTGTTTGTATCTGTTTCTACTTGTGTTCTTTAGTAGGTGCAAAGTAGAGCTCCATGGGTTTGTTCACCTTCCAGTACTTCTCACTAACCAGCTCCAGGGAAAAGGAACCATTCAGAACCTGTGAAGACAGTTTCAAAGTTGACCTCTTAATTGAAAAACTTTCCACCATTTTCTACTTATATATCTGATATCTTATATATCTACTGATGTATCATATATATCACATTTTACCTACAATGTGTTCAATACGAGAGATTTAAACGACATCATTTTTCAGAGTCTGTTCTGTAGTCAGGATGTAAATGAAAAGAAATGTTTCCTAACAGCAGCACTTCATCCTGATCACCACATGTACCAAACCTCACCAACGAAGGGGGCAAAACGATTCACAGATCAAAGCTGTAAACAGTTATTGTCAAATGAATCATTTAACTTCAGAATAAACAAAGAGACTCTTCAAATTCTAGGTGAGGACGGATTCAGGACAAATAATCTGGAGGACAAATTGAAGACTAATGAGACGAAAAATGATGTTAACATGAGCTCTGTGTTTCACCTGCGTGTATGTGTGTGTGTGGTGTGTTTGTCAGTGTGTGTGTGTGGTGTGTTTGTCAGTGTGTGTGGTGTGTGTGTGTGTGTGTGTGGTGTGTTTGTCAGTGTGTGTGTGTGGTGTGTTTGTCAGTGTGTGTGGTGTGTGTGTGTGTGTGTGTGTGTGGTGTGTGTGTGTGTGTGTGTGGTGTGGTGTGTTTGTCAGTGTGTGTGTGTGTGTGTGTGTGTGTTTGTCAGTGTGTGTGGTGTGTGTGTGTGGTGTGGTGTGTGTGTGTGTGTGTGTGGTGTGGTGTGGTGTGTATGTGTGTGTGTGTGGTGTGGTGTGTATGTATGTGTGTGTGTGTGTGTTTGTCGGTGTGTGTGTGTGTGGTGTGTTTGTCAGTGTGTATGTGTGTGAGTGTGTGGTGTGGTGTGGTGTGTGTGTGTGGTGTGGTGTGGTGTGTGTGTGTGTGTGGTGTGGTGTGGTGTGGTGTGTGTGTGTGTGGTGTGGTGTATGTGTGTGTGTGGTGTGTGTGTGTGGTGTGTGTGTGTGGTGTGTGTACTCACTGTGAACTGGTTTCCAGCTGTAGGGATGTATATGGTGTACTGTTTCTCTGAAGCTGCCTCCACATTAACAGGACTTGCCTCGGCGTTTCTTCTGAGCTCCTCCAAAGCCAGTCGGACAGCCAAGTACTTAGACAGGTGATCCACTGTTGCATTTCCTGATGTCTTAATGTAGCGAGGGACGAACTCTACACTACAAACAAGAACATAAACGCATCATCAGTTAAGTAAAGAAGAGTCCAATTTAGTACAAATGTCTGGAGATGTGTCAGGTTGTGTATGTTCTGTGTTACTTCCATCACTGATCTGTTTGTACCTGTTATGACCGTCATCTTTCTCCATTAAGGTGGGATGTGGCCTAAACACCAATTCAATTTCACTGGCTCCACCATCAGTCACAGAATCCCCGCCTCCATTCTCAGCAGCATTATCCATATCAAGACCACTGTCGTCACTTGTCTTGGTGCGCTTGATGCTTGGACCGGCCTCCTGAGTGAACATGTTCAAATATAGGGATAATGTTTGTATGGAGACTAAAACACAAATAGGCCACAATATTGAGCGTTTTCACAAAATAATTACACAAGAAATCAGACAGAGGGAACTAATCAGGTCATGTTTAACAGTACTGTTTGTCAAACATTAACAATCCACTGAGTCCTGATTGATTTGAATTGTTCAGTATTTATTTATTTAAGTATGGAACGTTGAGGGAGGAAAGACAGCAGAATAAATGTCTCTGTCTCTGCAGAACATGTGGTTGTGGTGTCCTTCTGTTTGATGCTGGTGCGAACAGTGCAACATCAGTAGACGTTCAAACAGGGAGCAAGAGGAGATGAATCGATGGCATTGCGATGTGTTGCGTCTCACGGACCATTGCCATTTTGTGAAAATCAACTATGATGTTGTCACTAAATACTGATTTCCTTTTTACAGTAAGTTTGGTCCCTATGAGTCACTTCGACCCTGCACATGGGACGATACTGGTGGTTTCTGTTAACGTCATAGGTATTAACTGAATATCATCATAACAACTATTTGATACATTAATGTAAAGTAAACATTTAATAGTAACACCAGAATAACTCGTCCCTGACAACGCACACGAATTAGAGGTGCACTGATGCAGAATTTCAGGGCCAATAATGATACCAGTATCTGTATGTGTCCCAGGGCTGACCCATGTATAGCTGCAGGCCATTTACAGTCCCCAGGTAACTTATCCAGCATGTGTTTGGCAGGTGGTAGTAAACCATCTATCCATTCATAGATAAAATAAATCATGCATTCCAACATAACATGTAAACATTTCGTCAGATGATGTGTTGTACTTAACTAACCTGATTGCTGTGGACAGAGGCGTTGCTACAGTGGGAGGAGTCTCCGTTGTCTTCAGCTCCACTACCATTCTCCACTGCATGTCTTTTACCACGCTGCAGTCTGAAAGGAATACTCTTTTAGAACGGACTGAACTCCAAGTCTCTGATAAGTGTGTGCCTGCACTAAGTAACGTTTGTGTGTGTTACCTGGTCATAGCCTGTATCTTCAGCCCTTCTTCTATGCTGTGGGACAGGGCTTGCTGATTGTTGTGTTTGCTAATCCGGGCGAGCACTCTCTCCTGGTGGGCTTCATACTCATCACGGCTGGGATAAATCTTACCTGACGGGGTTAAATTAGAGCAAAAATAAATTCTACAATCTTTTCATGTAGTAATTAGGCTCAGTGAGCAATGACAATATCCAAATGCAAATCTTTTCTGCTGTGATTGAACATCCTGAAATGGTCTGAAGTGTAAAACACACACTTACTAATCAGTGCATCAAAATTGGGGTCTGGACGCAGCGACCTCTTGGACACCAGCTTCTTACGACAGGTAGGACACTCTTTATTGCTAAAAAAAAGGGTGACACATTCATCAACATCAGCACCTCTGCATATGTGAAAATATAGACTATTACTAATAATTAAACTCACAGCACAACATCTTCATTTTGGTTTGTAATGTTTACATCTAGTACGAACCATCTGATGACCTGGTGGTCCCCTTACAGTGCTGGACCACAGCAAATGTTCAGACTCTGCTCAAGTTATGTTGTATTACATCGAGATGAACCCTTAAGGATTGTTAAACCAAGGAGGGTCAGGAGACTTTCCTCAGGCAGACAGTGAAGTGCTAAATGTGGAAAATAGAGTTCGATATTTGGGTCGCATTATTCGGGACGATAGTTTTCTTTTTAAGAAAGAAAACTCAACACAGATGCATAAAGATTCTTTTCTCTTGTATAATATCGTACGCTCTTTGTAAAGGCAAACACATTTTTTTCTTCTGAATTATCGATGGGATAATCCACAGAGTACTCAATGACTTTAGTAATCTAAAGCTGCCACTGTCGCCGTCTGTCATGATGGAAGTGCCCCTGTTGTGATATTTTAGTGAAACATTTACTGGAAATAAACTGTATAATGCCAATTCTGAAAATGTATTGCAATGAAATAATAGTCTTAATTACCTTTTAATTACTTTAAGTTGTCGTTACATTTTGCTGTATCACTTAAGTCTACAAAGATAATGTGAATAGTTTGGCTTAGCTTACTTAGATACTTGTTTCAATTGGAATGAATTATTGTTTAGTGTAATTGCTGTAAACACAATAGCATCTTCAACATTTACCAACTAACAGTCAACATTGTACAGTCGTCCAGAGGATCTTCCAAGGAATTGCATTGATGAAAATGAATTCAAGGAATTCTGTGTATGATAATAAACTTTAGTCATTGAGTAAAGGACTTATAATTCAATAATCAAGTCTGCTAGACAAAAACATTGAATTTGTTTTGTCCCTTTCTTACCTTAACCTGAAACAAATTGCTTACTGAAGTTGACTCATCCGCCCATTCGCCCTCAGTCACACACTATCGTTCATTGTGGCTGCTGTGCGAGGTCAGAAGCTGCTTACACATTCACACACATTCAGTAGGGACCAGGACACTTTGTTACAGTCTGTGGAGGAGCGGTGACAACGGGACGGCCTCTCTAGCTCCTGTCATTACAGAAGAAAGAAGAAGAAAGTTTTATTCATTTTGTTAAAATTGGTATCGGCATTGATCTTTTGAACTAAGGTAGAGCAGATTATCTAAAGGGGTTGGTCCCATCTTTCCTGTCCACATGCCATCTTCTTGAATAAGACACTGATCCCCAACTTGTCCCATGACACTGCATCTCAGCTCTCAGTGCAGGAATGAATGCGTGTGTTGGTTGGAATCATTCTATCCTATATTTCAGAGAAGAAGTTGTGTTTTTCTGTGTGTATTCTTGTGTTTCAGTTTTGCAGTGATGACCCAAACAGTTCAGACCAACGGGGTTCAGCCCCTCAGTAAGACCTGGGAGTTGAGTCTGTATGAGCTCCAGAGAACACCACAGGTAATCATTTATAACTTTCATTCAGCACACGATCAAAATCATTTTGCAATTGTTTTTTACAGAAATACATTTTATCAATCACAGCCTGTCTTAATATTTTCCTCCCATCTGGGTCGTGATATATCCTGAAATGTTGAGTCAGTGTAGCCAAGCTGCTTAACACATTCACACTCATTCATGCACACTTCAGGTTCAGAAAGGCTGTGAAGGAGGCGGGGATTGAACCGGTACAGAACTCATTTGCGTTCAGTCTACTTTCAGTGTACTACTTTAATGTAACAATAAATTACAAATATATTATTCTAAAATTAATCAGATCGATCGTGGAGTCCATACCACTACTATAATGATAACAAGAGCTTTAAGAGCATTCTGGAGGACAATAGAAATAATGACAGCCACTCAAAATCCATAAATGTACATGGTGTTATATCCAACAACAGACCTAAGACCTGTACCTGCCTCATGTCTTAAGGGAATTGCAGACTGAATGGGATGAAGGTCTGAACTACAGTAAATAAACCTTTTCTAGACATTAATATGAATTTGTTTATTAGCTGAAAATAAAACCAACTTACAAAGTTATCATTGCCCTTAATTGCCTCAGCAAACTGATGGGAAAAAAGTTTGTTTGTCCCAAATAATCACCCTTGGTTGAGTCCTATTTTAAGCATGGTAATGATGCAATGATGATATCTATCATGTTTGCTGACCTCCGTCTGTTAGTCTTTTGAACAGGTCAGCAGGTCCTCTCATTGGGCTGCGAAGGTGTAAAGCATAGTTTGCTGATTTTTGTAGTGTTTGTGGACTTGATTTTCTGATTTGTCTACATGCCAAGGACAGATGACAACATCTTTTGGCTACAGCCTTTCGTTTTCTAACTATAAAAGCTTTAGCAGAGAAGAGTTGAAGCAGAGTGCTGCACGCACGCTGCCCTGCTGGGCATATTGACAAAACACACATTAAAAACACTGTCATTCTTTAAGTACCAATAATAATACAACAGGGTTTAGTAATGTCTTCAAGGACATGGTATTATGAGACCTTTCTAGTAGACTATACTTTGTAACATTTGTAGGAACTTCACGGGACACTTAACACGTTTCGTGCAGAAATCATTATTGGATCATTAAATCAAAACATGCTTGCAACGATTTCCTTTTTTGAAAATAAACTACATGTTGACCCGATTTGAGCTGTAGAGTGCCCTGGGATAAACTTGAGTTTGGCCTTTATTGTCTAATTATACATTATTAACTACAAATAAGAAAAATGATTTTTGACATTTATGAAACAATTCAGAATTGGAAGAAACATGATTCTTATGTGAATCGCTTTTTCCCAGGCACCCCTACTAAATCCTATTTTATCAGACCTATGAGCCATGACTGTATCAGTGTGCAACATCATCTGTGTACCATTGCAAGTACAAATCTGTTTGTTTACTAATGTACATCTCAATCGGTTTTGTCCTGGCACAGGAGGCTATAACAGATGGACTGGAGATTGCAGTGTCGCCCAGGTCCTTGCACAGTGAACTAATGTGTCCTATCTGTCTGGATATGTTAAAAAACACAATGACGACCAAAGAATGCCTGCACCGCTTCTGCGCTGATTGTATCATCACAGCTTTACGATCTGGGTAAGTTTTTAAACTTTTTATAAAAACTTTTCAATCGTATTTAAGGAGTATTCCATCATTGTGAGGTCACTATGGCCGGCACCAGCAACATGACCGATGTCCTACAACAAAAACCTTTTCTACCTGAAGGGAAATGCTGGTCAAAGACCAGAGAGACCTGCTGCAGATGACTGCTGGTCATGTTTTAGTTAAAGTTGATCTGTTGACCTGGCAACAGTGACGTTATACATGAAAGCACAACAGGATCCTGCTTGAACAATCTCTCAATAACATATTCCGTACGTTAGGAGATTTTATAGAGATACCTGCTGGTATAGTTTGTATTCCATGAGACATTAGGAACATTTCCCTTCAACTTGTTATCCACACAAAGCACCACAGGATGGGATGCTACAACAGATATGCAGGTAGTCAAGTGTGCCAAACATTAAGGGCAGTTTGGTTTGCCTGGAACATACGCAGTAAATACGCAGGTTAAAAATAACGTCTCAATGTATTACTGTATCCCACTGGTCAGATT
>CAAKHC010002003.1:21430-55502 GCA_901007825.1 Macroramphosus scolopax | reverse complement strand
GTGGACAGAGAACCAGTCGGAAGTTAAGTACAGAACTCTTCAACAAATACATCAAGCAAACAATAATAAATATCTATAACTACGATATACACAAATCAAAATAATATTTTGATTATAACATTGGATTATAATCTAATGATAATTCTTTGAGTGTACAGAATGTCAAAGCAGTAAAATAAAATCTGGATAATTACTCAAAGAGGGTCAAAGCCTAAATACAAAGCATTTCAGAAGCTGGACTGGAAGAGATCTGGCAGTTTGATTATTGAAGAAGAATTGTGATTGTGAAGTGATCAAAGCAGCTTCTGTTGAGGTCATTGATTGATTGTGATGTCATTGATTGATTGTGAGGTCATTGATTTACACGTCAACACAGTGAAGAAGATTAATTACCGTTTCATCAAATTTGGAATATTTGTCAGTTTCTGTGCGAAACATTTCACATGGAGGGATCTTCATTTTTGCAAGTTTAGCCATCTGAAACACAAAAGCAACGAGTGAATGAGCCTGTGGAATCATCAGTACTTACTTCAATATTTGCATTCAGAGTCCCTGTTTATATAAAGTGATCAAATCTTTTGGGATAACTGTGAACTAGACTGACCTCTTGTTCTTGTTTCTTCCTGGCAGCTTCCTCCTTCTTCCTTTTCTTCTCCTCCTCCATCTGGGAAAGAAGAATATCATAGATTAATCTTTTTCCTGCAGGTTAAAAATGATCAATTTCACATCAATTCTGAAGTTCAGCCATTCAAATACAACGTCAACATCAGGTATAATAACTGAGGAACAACACACAGTGACGTGTTCGCTGCTGCTCGGCTCTCATCCAAGATATTGTTCAGTGTATTGATCAGTTATTAGCTGCCTTAAGCTTCCGCCACTTAATCTATTTCCTGCACCGTTTGTGGTGCTCAGAGAAACACGTTACTGGCAACACCATTAGTCCAGAATCACTTGTTGTGGAATGGAGAGAGCACTCCTCCTTACCTTCTTCTTGTCATCCCTCTCCTTCAGTAAGGTCTCCTTGTCCACCAGCTTCACCACGGTGGGCAGGCCTGCAACGCAGTCACACTGTATCACCGCTGGGTTCTTTGTTTTAGTATGTTGTGGCCTGTTAAGTGAAGTGTTGTTACCTTCGTGATCTTCCAGTCGGACGCCCAGCTCTGGTAACGTATCATCCCGGACAACGTCACACAGCTGCAGCAGCTCCATCACTACAAAACAATAACAACATGTATTACACATTGCATTGCACCTTTTGTGAATCTGTGCTATTTTAAATATATATAAGGGCAGACCACAAGAAGTCCTCACCTTTCTGCTCTCTGGCGATTTTGCGGACTCCCTCTCTGAAATCCGACAGCACGGCGAGGTACGGCATCACCGTGCTCTCCAGCTGGGAGAACAACAGCAACATCATCAAATCATCTGTCAGCAGCTGACATTACATGTAAACCCAGGCAGAGGTAGTCGTTGCCTTTAGCTGATTATCTATATATTCTCAAGGACATTGACAAAGGCGGGTCAGTAACTCATGAGCTGTGAAGTGAAGGAGTCATGGTAGGATGGAGTGAACGATGGACTGGAAGTTATTCTTAAGGAGGAAATCCTGAAGAGCTGCAAGATGCTGGGTCAGCTGGGACAAACAGCTCACTGGCCTAATCGCAGCTTTTTAATTCAAATGACGTGATGTGTTCTGTACTTACATCGATGCTCTGACCTTGTCCCCCCACCGGGAAGCCAACGGGCTCTGATCCTTCAATAGCACCAAATACCTGGACAGAAAAACAACCATCATGTGAGTGGAGTGGACTCATGCTGGGATCCCTGGGAATATACCAGTGTAAACATCTTTAAAGTTAGGAAACATTCAATCAACCTTCCAGCAACAGATGAAACTCCTGCCTGCTGCTCTGTGTGAGTGTGTGTGTAATAAATAATCTAAATTAACTATATTTCTTTCACTACTTAGTCCAAAGGAGGAATTCAAACTAAAGAATTAGCCTCCTCTAAAGCATTCACATGTTATTCTACAATATCGGAGATTCTGGTGTAAATCTGTGACCAACGTCTGGGCAGGATTACGGAGACGGTCCGTAAATTTCTCTCAATAATGTCTTGTATTATCGGCTGTATTCGGTGTCTAATGAGATCAGCCACTGCAGCAGCAGGATAACTGTCCTCACCTTCAGCATGCTGGTCAGATACACAGCGACACTTTCCACCAGCATGCGGTTGGCTCGCAGCTTCAGGCTCTTCCTGTTGGCGATGTAGCTGTTGCTCTGGCTCACCAGCTGTCTCATCTCCTCCATGGCGGTGCGAGTGTCCACGTTGTCACACAGAGCCTCGTGGACGGCAGACTTCCTGTCGTAGAAACTAGACAACACATGGAACCCTCAGCGTTTGGACTCGACATCCGGCACAATCTTTAGTATTCACCTTAATGTAGTTTACATGTAATAACATGACAAACATGATACAACAAGACATTGTTAAAGAGAAAACTACTATTTCCAAACTTCTTGTCTTGTGAGGTCTTCGTGCAAAAATCATTGTGCAATTGTGACTCCCCGACGTTTATTTCAAAGACTTCAAATGCTCAAATATACCGGACAGAACTCCCCGTCTTTGCTCTCCTACCAGTTGTTAAGCTCCACCTCTGCTGCCTCCCACTTCTCAAACCGCCCGGTGATGTCAGTCGGAGCGCGCAGAACGTCTTTCACGTTGAGGAAGAACTCCTGTAACATGGAAGGGAAGAAAACAGCACATCAAACACAGACAGAGAGACATCTCAGGATGAACTGACCTCCATGAGCGACACCTACATTCATGAACTTCTCATACTGGACAGCTGACTCCATTGTGTTGGAGGAATAGTCCAATGTGTCTTTCCAGGAATGCATCAGGAAAGCCAGACGGAGCTGGCGAGCTGCAGGAAGAGTCAGAAGAACTGTTAAAACAATCGACTGAAGGGATTGTTTGATTTTATTATGATGAAATCATTTATCATATAAAAGTAATGTCCCGTTCTGCACACCTCCACAGACAGACAGACAGACGTGGAGGAAAACAGAACGTCCTCAGCAGAGATAATAAATAAGATCCTTTGATGTTACCTGTGTTCTTTTCCAAGGCGTCCTTAATGGTGATGAAGTTCTTCAGCGATTTGGACATCTTACATCCTGCGATCGTCAAGTGCCCAGTGTGCAGGAAGTAACGGACCCAGTAATCATTCTCAAAGAAAGCCTGTGAGGGAAATAAGCACATGATCTCTTTGCCTGGGGAAAGCTTCTAATCCATTCCTGTTGAGTGTCAGGTAGGAGTTTGTTTTTATGACTTCAAGCATCAACGTTTCACAAGAGCTTAGAAGACCAACAAAAGTAAACACAAATACAAGTTCTGCTTCATTACCTCCGACTGCGCCAACTCGTTGTCGTGATGGGGGAATCGGAGATCAAATCCCCCACCATGGATATCCATGGACTCTCCCAAGATAGTGCCGGCCATGGCCGAGCACTCAATATGCCAGCCGGGTCGCCCCTGTTACAACATTCACAAGCACAAATCAAGTCAATATTGTGTCAATCACATCACATTGACACATTGAAACAACCAATGAATGAGCTCTCACCTTCCCCCATGGAGAGTCCCATGACGGCTCTCCGGGCTTGGAGGCTTTCCACAATGCAAAGTCATTGGGGGATTTCTTCTCACTTAATCTGTCGGCAGAAATGCTCAGGTCCCCTGCAGGAGAGGGTTAAAACGAACAGGATTGTAGGAACGGACTCATTTATCTGAGCAGAAAGTGAAGAAAAATCCATCTTCAGTAATCATGTTGAAACATGCACATGGAAGAGTTGAGAAGGTTGGTGACCCCTAGTGGTCGTATCAAGGATTACACCATGGAGATTAATAGGAATGTTATGCTCATTTCCAGCTCTGGATTGTTTATTCCTCAGCTTTTCCACGCAATGGCAGCTTATATGTTTTCAGAACATGTAATACTGTACCTTCTCCCTCCTGTAAAGCTTTCTGATCTCCGACTGCCTCCGGCACCAGTTTGGCGTACGAGTGCTGTGGACTGGCATCGAACTTTGAGGTGTCGAAGTAAACAGAACCGTTTGAGTCGTACCTGAAAACAACCGGAAACAACAGAATAAATACTGATATGTTGATTCATCATTAGGAATGGTAAACACAGGCAGGTTCTACCTTACCCATAACCATTCGAGACAACAGTCTTCACAAACTCCACAATCTCGGGGACGTATTCGCTGACCCGAGTGAGGATGTCAGGAGGAAGAACCTGGAGATCATGAAGATGATTCATGAATGATGAAAGCAAGACAACAATATACAGAAATATCATATTTGTCAAGGCATATTTTAAACACTGATATCTTGGAATATGAAGTGTCAGAGGCACGGCAGCAAGAATCCCCAGTGGAAACAAACAACGAGAGTTCAGGAGCTTAGAGAACAGCTTCCTTTCCTTCTACCTACGTTCAGGGCTTCCATGTCTTTATGGTACTCTCCCTCCCAGTATTTAGGCAGAATGGAGAAGATGGAGTTCTCTTTGACTTCACTTCCAAACTGCGTATCCAACCAGTCAGCCAGCAAGTCTTTGGACTTCTCCAACAGCACCTGGAAACAAAGAAAGCAGGCAAAGGATTTAAACCTTGAATAGAAGTCTTTAGAACTAATATCTGAGCATTAGCACATGTCGCATTGTCTAATTCTGTCTAATGATTTCACTGCAGTTAATTATTGAAGCTGTTTGGCAAAAATAAATGAGTCCAATAAACAACTGGGATTATTTTGTAAAACAGTAGATTCTAGTCTGATTTACATCAAAGTTACAAATCACTTCACTTCTTGTGAAGAGCAAAGAGCTCCCTAGTTTATTTAATTATTGTTTATGTCTATTTAACCAGGCAGGTCAGTAAGAACATATCGTCATATCATCACATCGTGTCATGGACATTAAAGTGTCCAGAATGATTTAGACATTAGACACCAATAACACCACTGCAGTGGGGGAACATCTCCTTGTAGAACTGTCTTCTGTCCTGAACTGTACATTCATATTTCCTTCTTAAACCTGTAATTCTTCACCATTTATGAATATGAACAGCCCAATCTAAAGAGACACTGTACAATGGACTCAGTGTGCAGCCCTCAGATAAAGACTCTCGGCCAAAACTCTCTCTCAATTTATGTCTAAGAGGAAGACAAAAAGAGAAATATAAAAAGATGATTTTCTAATTTTCAACATTCAAAACTCTCTAATTCAGTTTTACAGTCGATGGAGAACACAGCACGTCTGCTCGGTCTAACCTGGGCCAGAGGTTGAATGACGCCATCAGCTGCCTTGCCCTCCATCGCTGCCTGCAGGGGCTGCAGGGCAGCAGTGACGGCGCCGTCGAGCCTTTCCAGCATCTGCTTCTTATCCGGGTCTGTGGTCGAAGTCAACGTGGCCTGAAAGGGCTGCAGACAACACACACACATTACACACAAAAACACAACAGGGATGTTGTTCTTTGAAACAATAAGCAACACATTCCCAATTCTAAGCTTCACAGTTTAACGTCATCACACCTCCATAAGGAGATAAACTGGTCTCCACAAACATTCAGCCCCTCACGCAACCCTGGAACAAAGGTTCATGTATTTGTCTCACCACTCTGGCAACCAGGACATCCTGCAGTATTTGAGCCGCTTGTGGCTTCTTCTCTTTGTACTGATCCAGAAGGTAGTTCTGCCGCGCCCGTCTGATGATCTGGAAACAGTTCAGATAATGATAATGTGGAAGTAGCATAAATGGTGCTTTATATTGAGGCTCTTTGGTTGGATATCAAACCTTTAAACCTGCGTACTAATATGTTTGGCTACCTGGAAACATGTTGAGAATCACAGAATATCACAAACTTTTCAGTTGTGTTAAAACCAACAACTATTTATTTACACATCCATCAATAAAGAGAAACATTATCATTCATTTGCCGTGTTTCTGTCAATCTGGTGAACTTCTGTCCGATATTCACTTTAGCTCCAGTTTTTCCTCTCAACCAAATCAGTCTCCTCAGCTGATGATATCTTCTTCACTATGTTGTGATGCTGAGCAGCTGCTGTACAGGAGCTTCTTAAAGCTCGTTGTCTGAAGCAGCCGCCTGCAGCAGCTGATACACTCTATGGGTCAACCTAAACAGTAAAGTTATAGCCAAACCCTAAACAATGAGCTGGACTCACTGTAAAGCACTAGTGATACATTGTCATCATGAAATGTATTGATTATAGCAACATGTTTGTCCTCTTGTATTAAATAAGTGTTTTCGTGATGTGACGACAACAGGAAGTTCGACTCTTATATCTTTTCATTCAACCTTTTTCATTTGTAGAAGACATAACTGCAAATAGTTTAAAGAAAGATAAATGATTCTGAGAGGAAATGTTATATACTGAGGACTGATATCAAACATGAATTGTAATTATTGAAGTTAAAAGCCAACAAACCAGGAGAGAACAAGCTGTACTTACTTTGTCGTCTATGTCTGTGATGTTCATACAGTAGAGGACGTCGTACTTGAAGTAGTCCCGCAGGATCCGTCGCAGGATGTCAAAGGAGATGTACGATCTGGACAAAACATGAAGAAACAGAAGAATATGGCATCAGCTAAGGTACCCTAGCAAGGTCGTGGATGAAGACAACGTGGGTGCTTTGTTTTGTGATCTGTTTACCTGGCGTGTCCCATGTGTGAGGCGTCGTACACCGTCGGTCCGCAGCAGTACCATGTGACCTTGTTCCCTTTCTGGGGAACAAATGGATCCTGAAACAATGAAGATCACAGATGGAACAGATGATCATTTAAAGCAGCTTGAAAATGTAAGTGGAAGTAGAAATGACCTCGGAGAGGACGGACCTCCACCGAGCAGCCAGACGTTATTTGTAACTCAAAACCTGGAACCATCACACATGTCTGGATATATGTGCACATGCTCTCATTTAATATGAATAATGAGTATGACATGGACTGAAACGTGGCCTTCAGGACTACATGCTGACCAGCAGTCACTTCAAAGCTTCTGCTCTTCCTTTAAAACTGTGACGTCACCTGATAAAATCAACAAACATGTCTGAAAGACAGGAAGTGATAGTTACGTTTCACCGAGGGATACAGATGTATATTTGAACCACTGCTACCTTGGTTCTTGTGAGACTGTTGTAGAGTCGGAGTTGGGGAACGTCTGTTCCCGCTGGTGGGGACCATGGCGGTTGGACCCTCTTTCCTCTCACTGGAATGAGAAATGACAAAAAACAGTAGAAAGGCTGAACATTCACTTAAAAAGGACCCATCTTTAATGCATCTCATGCCAACACTTAAAGCATCAGCAAGCGAAAGAGCAGAAAACTGCTGCTGATGTAATGTAAAGCTGGTGTCAGTAAGTGTTTCATCATCAGAGGCTCTGTGCAGATATCTGTGTACCTGGCGATGTGTTGTGACTGCGTATTGTCTGCACACAAAGGAACAACAGTGTATGATCTGGAAAACACACTCATTCATCACTGAATATCGTGTCCACCCACGAGCAGGTCCGTCATCAGGGAAAGTGTCGAACGTGAGGTTTCTCCCTGCAGGCTGATGTTCCAAACAGGTCAAGCATATCGGATGTCTCACAACTGATCTTTAAGCCTGTGTTATTGTTACACACCTGTGAGAGGGGCTGGAAAGATGCTAATGAACAACACAACATTACTCTGAGTAAAGCCTGCAACTATCGTTTACTGTGGTTATCCATCAAGCTATTGTCCAAAAATGTCAAGGGGGGTAATTTATTTAGTTTTTTCTCACCTCATGTCCCTTATAAAATGAGAGGAATGATTAATTATGTAAAAATGGATGCTGATTAATTTTCTGCAGATAAACTATGTTTATCATTTTTACTCTATAGTGATTTAAAGTAGAAGATTTAAAGTGAACTCTTAATGTTCCAGACTGCAAGTAGCTTTTAATTGAGACAGACGGAAAGACGCTGCTCAGTCATTTGTTGCATATCAAACCTGAACCAGTCGGAATTAAATTAACATTCAACGTTCACAGCGGCTTTGATGAATGTTTGATGTGAGTTAAGATTGTATTCTTTTCCAGGGTAAACACATCACCAACATTTATGAGGATGATGATCATTTATATTTGATGAAGTCCAGTGTCCGACTACAACAACACCAAATTTTAGGCTAAAGATTGAAGAAAATCACAAAGCTACACTCAGACAGCGCAGGGAAAGAGAGTTGATCTGAATTTGTTTCATCCTTCAGTGAGACACAAGAGAAGTGAGTAATCATCTTAATCTCAGATGAATCTAGCCATTCATGTTCAGTTAAGATTCATCGGCTAGGAGAGCAACAACTGTCACAGCCACACACAGCATGCTTTAACTACCGGAACTAACTACATGACATCCAAATGTTTTTCAACACATGCAGTGCAACCTTGAGAGACATCACGTCTAATTGTCTGCAAATGGTGCATTGCTTTATCTGTCTACGAAGCCATTTTCACCTCAGGTACTAGGTGTTCTTCAAAGCAACGTGTCAGAGGGAGAAGCTGACAGCAGAGTCTGTCCCAGCTGCCGTCCTTTTTGTTTGAACAGAGATAATCAAAATCTCCAGAGCATGCAGCTGAAGGTGACGCACACACCGACAGCTGACAGAGAAATTGAAAGCTGAACCTGAATTCAATCAAATGCGTGCAGGTCTGCGTTCATGCATGTCAGTGTTTGCAGAGGAACAGGTTAGAACTGCTTTTAGTCTAATCAACAAGACTTGTTCTGCCTCTGAGGACCTCAGACTGTTCCAGCTTCCCTCCTGGACACAGACACGTCCAGCCTGTTCATGTCTTCAACTGTCTACTCACTGCTGCTGTCTGGGTCGAGGTCCTGCTGCAGGGCTGCTATGTGTCTGTGCCAGCGCAGAGCGTGGACATGTTGCGGATCTGGGGGCCTGTGGAGGAGCTTAAAGGCTTGCTGGTCAGCCTGGGAAGGGCTGAAGCCAGCCAGGTAGCTGCGTGAGGTTAGGTAGTCATTCAGAGCCGCTGCCAGCGCGGCCTCCTCATCTATCTGTAGCAAGAAGCCATACTCAAAGGCTGCAAAAACAAGAAGGCAAATATTCGCAAATTACCACCGACTAGGCTGCAACAACCCGAGGAAAGAAAAGACAACACAACTGGTTTGACCTGAATTACCATTCAGGCTAAGTGATCAAGCTCGTGTTGACATCCACACAACTGACCTAATTTCCTCTTTGATGAGGTAGAATATAATACCAATAACATTTATTGTGTGATTTTTCTTCTCTCAGTGTCGTGTTTCACAGATGGCATTGTTTGAAATGCCCAGACTGAGCACAAGGACAAGTGGCCGAATTTTTTCAACAGATGTTGCAACAAGTGTCCGTCAGCAAAGATAAGAGGAATCCTAACATATTGAGATGGATGTAAGCTGTCATGGCAGCTGCCCTGTCTCTGGCCATGGTGCTAGATACAAAACAGTCTGTGGCAACTGGGAGGCAAATAGATGGAATGAGAAACTGCAGGCGAATCAAAAACTCTCATGTGAGATACACAAATAAAGACATGAAACATGATGGTAAATCATTGTTACATGAAATCATGTCAAGAACTTGAATAACAGACAGAAACGCAGAATGAGCACTGAGAGGGAATTCACCCATAATTTTACAATCCTAGACAAGAATGAGACCCAGAGTCAAGTGTATTTCCTCCACCTATCCATCACTGAAAATGAAACAAAGTCAAACAGAAATAGAAACAAAAAAAGGTTAAGATTGGGGTATTTCAGGCACAGAGTTTCTTAGATGATCAGGAATTTATAATAAATACATTTGCTCCCATAATTACACTGAGGGCAGGTGATTATGGTGAAGGAGCCCACATTCTGTGGTACATCGGGAGAAGAAAAGGTCACATGGTTACGAGGTGGTCCTAATACGCCACACAGTTCTTCTGGTTCTACAAGCAATGGGCCATAAACATAGATTGATTTATAAAAACAATCATGATGATTAATATTCACTGAATTCAATGCAGTGTAAGATACATTACTTCTAGACTTAGTTTTAGTCATTTGTGTCAGTCATCGAAGCTGGACTTCTATTATTTATATAGCCTTAAAATAAATAAATACTACTACTACTGCTGCTGCTGCCTCTAATAACAATAATGATGATAATAATTGTAGGAGCAAAATATTGTTCCTTACTGTTAAAATTTCTGATGATGTAATGTTGACATCTGCCCAGATGTGACGTTTGTGCTATTCAACATTATTACCTCCTCAAGAAGAGGACAAGCAGAGCTTTAGCAGCTCAGTTAGATTTATACATTAATTAACATTACCTTGTATCTACATCCTAGGTTTCAATTGAATACAATTTCGTGATGAAATTATAACAACATAATATTACATAACACGATATTGCAGGAGAAACACAAAACAGTCATCAGTTTGAATATTTTTGACCCAACAAACCAACACAATCGACAGCGACGTTTCGCTCACTGCACAAATCAAACAAAACTCTATTACAAATTATTCACCAAATGTAACACTTGAAATCATAGACAATACGTATGAAGCAGCCTGCTGAAAAAAAAATTGGTGTGTATAATTTTAGATCGGAGCCGAGGTTGAACCTCATATGCTGACCTGCATGCATGTTTTGCCGATACCTTATGCCGCATTAAGTATCGGTTTAAATATACAGATTTTTAAAGGGAGTTTGGCGTGTGACTGGCAGGTACCGATGCGACCACTGCTTTAGTTATTAGCTTGCTAATGTTAGCTTTGTGGTTGTCCTGTGGCAATTAGTCAATACACAGATGTGTTTAAATGAGACTACAAGGTGATAAACAAGCATTATTCACTGTACCTTGCTCTCCTGAGGTCGACATTGCCACAGTGCTTGATAGGTGGATGCTGATGCAACAATAACGTGTCCGGAAGAAGAACCGGTGCGCTAAATGCTAATGGTAGGAACTAATGTGTTTCAACTGGAGCGCAGCCGGACGTAAATGACTGACGGCTTATGTGCGCGGAAGTTTACACTGTTTCCAAAAGCAGGGGCAGTGGGACTGCTGTATTTCATAACAAACTTCTAAATACAGCTTGTGTATTGTAAATGAATAGTGTATTTTTCAGTGTGCGGTAAGTTAAACCGGAAATGTCTCATTTTAAAGAGTATATCGATAAAGTGACCCGTGTTTATGAGCGTTATACGGAGTATGTGAAGAGGAACCCCGCTGCCACCGCGCAGCTGGAGAGCACGGTGCGGACCCTGTCCTACCTGATCGCAGGTGAGGGGCAGCGGACTTTGACGGATATCACGTATGCTTCACAATAAAGTGTTGTTCATCTGAGAGTTGGTTAGAGATCAACTTTATCTCTATACTTTCACTTGTTTCCTTGTATCTTGGAGAACTTGCACCCTCACTGTTTACGTTAGGTCTGTAGGTTTACTGCTTCACACGCTGAATTATAACACGTGACTCTTTATGTTGCAGGACGATTTGCAGATTCACATGAAATATCGGAACTGGGTAAGAAGAGGTCAAAGATCACTACAGTACAGCTTCCGGCTCTGTTTGTCCTTTTCTTTAAACTTACTTGTAACAATAACACAGATTAGTTGTAATACTATTCAAATTAACTGATTACTCCGTTGACAGATTATAAATTAGCAGCTGGTGTAATTTATCAATTTAAATTCATTATGATATTTAAGTGCCAAGCACTTCCTGGTTCACATGAAATTATCTTATACACCCTTATATGTCAAACCGAGGCTAATAGAAATAGGAATATTCAACGATATATTACCGTATTCTGAATAATGTAAACATTAATGTCCTTTAACGAGTTTGCCCATAGTTTGTGTTTTTGTTTGTATTTTCTGTTTTGTGTATTTGTTTTGTTTTTGTGTTTAAGAGCTGTGACCGAGATATGTACTAAAGAAAAAAAAACTATCATTGCTCCATAATGGAAAAACTATGTAAAGGAAAAATGCCCTTGAACACATTCAAAGATAACAAAAAACATTTATATTATCATACTATTAGTTGATTTATGCTCTAGGAATATGTGATACACTGGTTTTTACTAATTTCTGACCTTTTTGTAAATTCAGTGGTCGACTGAGTCCTGAAAGAACAAGTTGTAGGATTATCAATGATAAAATGTGATAGTTCCAGAAACGTCTGATGACAATGGTTCTTCCTTCTCTGAATCCTCCTGAAAATTTTGCAACTGCACTTCTATTAAAGGGATAGATGTTACAGCTGTTGGAAGGATCACGCTCCAAACATTTTATAATGCAACTTAATATTTTCGTTCCCATGTATTTAAAACTCCATGCTGCCAGTCTGAAAAACTGTCAGTGTGTTTCTCAGGTGACGCCACTTCAATTCTAAAGTTGAACTCGCTAAAGCTTCATCTATCTTCATAGACTGAGAGGTGTCAGGTGATCTGATGGAGTTCCCCTATAAGGAAATATAGGGGATTACTTTGCAACTGATATATTGTGATCATAATTATTCTAATCTTTGATTATAGAGATGGACAATAAATATTGCATCACCATATAATAACATCATATTGTACTTTGTAATAAGGATAATAAAATATTGATTCATGTTATGTTTATTATTCGGTCTGTTTTAGGGTTTCTGTCATGTTCATTATATAATATAATATAATATAATATAATATAATATAATATATAATTGTCTCTGAATCTATGTTTTTTCAGTGTACTCTGCCTCCAATCTCCTGATTCTGTTCAATGACAGTATTCTGCGCAAAGGGCTGAGATGTGCCCTGCCAGTGGTGAGCACTGCATCCATAAACTCAGTAGTCATTGAGAGAGAAATGAATGGTCGCTTTGTAAGTGCCTCTGAAGAGAACTTAATAGTGTAGTGTGTAGTGATTTCGCAGGCCAGTTTCATGTAAAAAAAATCAAATAAGTGCTAATGACCAAGAGTAAAAGTGAAATGAGAATATTATTGTTGTTGAAGACTTTGAGCCTCTTGGATTTTGTTTGTTTCTTTAATCTGAACAAAGATAAAGATACTGCTAGATCCTGAGTTAAAGTTGGAAGAGATTGATGAGGCTGCCTTATTTTTGCAAACATAATTTGTGTTTTCCCTTTATGTGAATGAAGAATATCCTCAGAAGCATATACGTTAGCATGTAGCTTCAATTTGATTGACAGGCCTAGGTTTGATTGACAGATCATTGCCTTGCTGTTGACTCAATGTATAAGCGTTGACTAATGTTCTGCTGTGGTGTGTTCAGTCGCTCTGCCAGCAGAGAATCCTCACCTGGCTGTCTGTGTTGGAGTACGTGGAGGTTTTCCTGGAGATGGGATCCGGCAAGCTTTGGGGTGAAGTCGGCCGCTGGCTGGTCATCGGCCTCATTCAGATTTTTAAGTATGACTTCCCCCTGCAGAGACCTGTAGCAGGATTTTAATTTTTGGTTCCAGTATCAGTGTGGTACTACTATGGTCTTACTATGACTATTTCGGGGATTGTCATCAAATATGGCAAACACATATGTGTTAAATTATTCGTAAACAATTTCTGGAGGAGGAAAACATAGTTGAACCAATTTCTTGATCCACACAGGTAATTTTTTTCATGTTAAAGCATGAGTAAAGCCACACATGTCTTCAGACAGATGTAGGAGATATGTAGGATGTAGGAGCCTGATGATCTGTTACTTGTGCTTTTTCTGCAACATTTACACAGCAGAATTCTGGTAAATGTCAAATCCTATACTGGGGAGCCGACCTGTCCTGTGTTATCAACGGTTTTCACCATCCGCATTCATTTTGTCACTCCACATTCTACCGAACAACACGTGTTTGATTGGCTGTCTATGTGAGGGACAGGAGGGTATCGAGGTATTATTGGCTCTTTAGGAGCCAGGGAGGGGTTTGATATTGAGAACGAACTTTACATATTTTTCATGTTGCCTTCATGGTGTTTGTTTGTTCATGTAATGCACAGAATGGAGATGAAACATCTTTCTAATTTCTATTGAGGAAGTTTCTATCACCGGTACACACATATTATCGTTCATCACCCAAACCTTCTTTCATTATTATTATTTATCTGCTTATTGAAAGAGACATTTCAGGTTGTTTGTTGTTCTGAAACATATCAATCATTCAACAGCTGCTCTTTGTCACATACTTGTGCATTGATGTAGAGATTCACTGTTTACTTTCCCTTTGTTTTCTCTCACATTGACCTCCAGGGCAATTCTGCGCACTGTGCTTCTTCTACGGTACAAGTCCGGCATCCTGACTTCACCTCCGATAATCCCCCTCGACAGAGGTGCAGAGTTTGTCGGTGAAGGTCAGTGATCTGGTCTGTCTGGCTGGCTTGTCACTTTCTCTCATAGAGCAGACCAAAATGTTTGTCCTTGATCTTTGATGAGAAGAACACCAGGAAACACTTACCAAAGTAGGGTGAGCAAGTTATACCAACAATTAAAATGTTCAGTTCAAAGAACAGTTTCTATTCCAACAGAGAGGAATGTTTGGTTGATCCTGATACATATTCAATGCATGCGGAAACTGTGATAACTTGTTCTAAATTCTCACATGATACTTGCGTTGAAGGTGTGATAGAATGTTTCTTTACTTCCTCGTCTGTGCAGGTGACAGTGATGTGGAGCAGCAAGATGACACCTGCTTTGTGGGCCAGAGGTCAGGACGTGTCATTAGACCACTAGGCAGCGGTAAGAGTTGATTAGACTTTAAATTTAATATTAAAATTTGGGCTTGGAAGTTTAAATGGGCTCATTGATGGGGTATTTCTGGCCAGATCAAAGGAGAGCTTCATCTTCTTTGCACCTGCAATATCTTCATGACTGCCGATGTACAACAGTTTTACTGTTTTTCTGCAAGGCAGCAGAGCAGTTTTTAGTGGTTTGACTGTCTGTGGTTCAAATAAGAAGACATGCCACACTGGGGACAGCAAAGATGTAAATAATAAGAATGATAATGGCTGAATTCCAATGAATTGCTTCAGTTTCTGGTCTCAAGAGCCGTCGCTGAGTCGGCAGCAGCACTTCTGCTTTTTCTAAGTAAAATAGTCTCCTGCGAGGTCTTAAAACCTGGAGAGCTGCCAGCTGCTCTGGAGTTGTTAATCATGTGTTCAGGAAAGCCCTCCAAACTTGAGCAGCTTGGATGTTTGATTCTGTTATATGACTGTGAGACTTTGTTATCCGTCACTGAGGTTGTATTGTCCACTACGACACAGGTCCCTCCTTGCAGGCCCGGCAATGGGGAGCACCGAGTCAGAAGAACAGCAGAAACAGCGTGAAGGAGGAGAATCTCAACAGCAAACCGACCCCCCTGGGGCTCCAGGAGACCATCGCTGAGGCTGTGTACATCGGACGACCACTTATACACTGTATCCTTCATGCAAAGAATAATGGGATTTTAATAACAGTTTTTTTAATCATAAATTCTGTTCAGGATCTGAAAAACAATCAGGGGATGAATGTGGCAGATTTATTCGATTCAGCCAAGAGCAACAGTTCGTAATTAAAAAGAAAAAGGTACAAATTCTGATTATCTTCTGTGAAAACATACAAAATGTCTTTGACGTGAGTGAAATGTGATACACATGAGGGATCATACATGAGCGCAGGCCAACGTACTGCACACTGCACCTTTAACAGAGTGTGAGCAGAATTATAATTATAATTATAATAATTACTGTTATTATTATTGTAATAATTCCAACTGTTGAATGTCTGTGACAGACTGCTGTTGTCTGGCTGGAACTGTATTGAATGAGGATTGTGAGGGGTTGAACTGCTGCAGGTGGAGTTGTGTATCATAATGTGTTCCAGTTCGAAGTCTATCTGTGTGCTCTCTGAGCACTGACAGTCAGATATGGACGGCCTCAGAGGACCTCAGCTTATCCTTCAAGGTGCTTGTGGTTTCATTTCAATAGATTCCCTAAAAGCAAAACAGCGACATGAGTATCTGTCACCAAAGATACGACAAACCAACTTATTAAAAAGAAGCCATGACTCTGGAATTTCATACATTCTTTACAAAAATCCTGTTAATGAAACATGATGAAGCACTGACACTACAAGTGGCAATTAATAACAGCCGAAGTGTACCACAGATTTTGAGTTCTTACTGCTGAAGATTCCTCCGTCCTGCAGTTCTTCTCCTTAAATACCTTCCTGACTGCAGTACTCTGCCTCGGACTCTGTGGGAAGAAGTCCTGGAAGCCGTGGCTCATCTCCGGAGCCCTCGAACTTTCCAGGTATTTCCAGGTTTTCTCTTCTCAGTTACCTACTTAAAGATAATTAAATGAAAGACAAGAATTAATTAACTCTTTGGCTGTTGTGGAAGGACAAGTTATTAAATGATCAGCGACCGGAATGTTCAGAGAGAATTTGGGAAAACTAGTGATAGACATCTCATAACGTTGTGTCTCTTCTTTGTCCTTTCCAGCTTTGCGGTGCTGCATGATAAGAAATTTCTAAATCGATGGGAGAGAGCAGAGATGAGGAGGAGAACCTTTCTCCTGCTGTACTACCTTCTTCGTTCCCCCTTTTACGACAGATACTCAGAGTACGTATCTGCCAACGTCTCATCAGCACACCAACATGTGATAAACAATATTCATTTAAGACGGTAGTGATTGTTTTTGAAGAGAGATAAGTTAGGAGAACCTCAAACCTCAACAATCAGTCAGGTAGAACCTTTTTATTTCCTCACCAATGATGTATAACACTCAGTGTGTGTGAACAACTGTTTGGTTTTTGGAAGTTCAACCACTGGTGCATCTGTGAACATCTGTGGTGCTCCAAAATATATATATATATATATATATATATATATATATATATATATATATATATATATATATATATATATATATATATATATATGAGAGAGTATAAGTCAATATCAATATTTGCATATTCATATATTATGGACTTTGGAATGAGGGAGAATAAGAACCTTTTTAAGGATTTTATTATAATAAATCAAAGTTTTTGTTTTGCAAAAACATGTCAGATACACATAGTATTTATTACAGTAAATATTTTCACTATGTTTTCAACAGTTCCTTTTGAATTCAATCATAGTCTGTAAAATGTCCTCAGCAGTTCCCCCGTCCCCAGAGCCATGTTTCTAATTGGCTTTGTTTATTTTGTCTCATTCCTGATGATATAAAACAGAGGAAACCATCAAATACTCCCAAGTGAATCTGTTATTATCTGTGATCGATCACCACCACCCAGTACACCACTCTGTCTCCCAACAATGATTGACGTCATATGTATATTTGTTCATCTGCAGGGAAAAGATTCTGTTCCTGCTCCGACTTCTGGCTGATAATGTTCCAGGAATAGGCCTTGTTGCACGTAAGTAGTCAGGACTGACCTCCATATATTTTGTTAATCGATAACAATAGATATTTATTCATTTTGAATAACTACTGTTGGAGTATAAAATACATCTAGAAACTTAAGGCCAACCTGCTTCATCCTGATTTTGTAGGTTAGTTTGATCAGATGTTATTACAGTAAATCTGGAGACAGAATTAATCAAAAACCACGTCAGTGTTGCTAAAATCCTGAAACACAGATATTTGAGGACACCTTTGAAACTCAGCAAAGCCCATTTCAAACCTGTGAGACGATCACAGACAGAAACAATACAGACATAATCAACTTCAGTTGTGTATGTGGCTCAGTCTCAATGGAAATATGTTTCTCTGATGCACTGCCAACTCAGTACACTAGGAGGCAGTAGAGGGACACCAAGGTAAACCACAAGCATTTCCACTTCTGGGGGCTACAAACAGTCCTCTGGCATTCAGTGTGTATATCTAAAACATTTCTGTCTTGGACAGTTTCTTTGAAACGTCTCCTCCTCTCGTCCGCATCATGACCTTCGGAGCACGTGCTTGAGCATCTTGTTTTGAAACGGCGTAATCCGCACCGCCTGTATGGATTCAGGTGTTCTGCTCTGACATTGGTTGTTTGAGAGGTTGTTTGCTTTGTCCAACATGTGCCAGACCTGAAGGACATGACTTCATATCATTAGCTGACTTTTAGCTTTCCTCCCAATATAGGAATGTTTTTTTTATTGTTCCGGCAGCGCAGCTTGTGACACCCGTGTGTTATTTCTGTGTGTCATCACTGTGCGTCATTTCTACATGACAATGGTTTTCAATGCAGCAGCTCTCCCGAAAGAGGCGGGGACAAGCGTCATCACTCAGAGTGAGGAAACCAGTTCCAGGGCTTTTATTCCTCCCTTTTTCTGATTGAAACACACCTAGACCATGTGATGTCAATGTGTTGCTACGCTACAAGCATTTGTTGACAGAAAATGTTTTATTTTTAGACTCATGTCCCAGTAGGTTTGCCTCAAAGAACGAAGCAATTTTATGCTTGTTAAAGAATTGAAATAGACGTTTTCTTAAATGAACTGCTCATTTTAAACCCCAATAAATATCAATTCATAACAATAAACTTTATCTCCCATACCTACTGATTTGTTCGCATGATCAGCTGACCTGCTGTTCACTGACTAAAGGACACTTTTGGTTACAAAAAGTTAGTATGAAAACATTGGAGGCATGTCAGCACAACACTGTATCACTGGTGCCTGTAATTAGTACAACAAATTATATTGCTGACATTGGTGCCCTTTAGGTCACTCTGTGATGGCAGAAGCTGTTTACTGTTAGTTTAGTGCAAAGAGTCGTCTCCACCCATCAGACAATATTCCAATGCAGAATTCTTTACAACACACGTCACTGTCTGCAGCGCCACATATGGCCGAGGCGTTGTTGCACGTCACAGACACAAGGTGATGGCGTAAAAGTCAGGAGGATACGTCATGAGGGGACCATGAATGTGTGTGCTGAACCTTCTGGCACTTGAATAGTTGAGATGTTTCAGTCTGATCGTCAGTGGAGGATCATGTGCTTGTCATCTAGCACCGCCGCTAGCGATACGTAAACCTACAGCTCCATACGTGGCCACTGCTGGACCTGCGTTTCCTTCATTGGTTTCTTACGTATTCCCCCACTTCTCACTCGTGTTCAAGCCTCATCAAGCCTCATCAATAGTAGACAATGAATGATCATCAATTTACAATGGGTGTTCTCTTTGCTATTATGATGTAATTGCCAATTAGAGGACCTGTTCTTCTTGCTTCAATCCATTTCCTCAAACAGGAGTGTTATTTCTGTCCAGAATAGGAGCACGAGTTTAAAATGAGGTGGTTATAATCTTACTCACTGCCACGAGACCATTGTTGCATTTTCTTGTTACTTCATTGTCAATCATCGTCTCAAATGGCATTTTTTGACGTGTTAAATGGTACGTACACCGTCTGTACCTGAACACCTTTAGTAGTTCCAACTTTATGACTTTGGCTGCAGTAGGTCCTAAGATGGGAACGTATTATTTTCACTTCACTTCAGACGTTCAGTACTTTCTCCTCTTCTGGTTTAAGACATGTCATTTCTTTTCAAACAGAACCAGCTGTGGTTACTTTGGTTCTCTTCCTGCACTTTAGATACCATTGAATTATACTGACTGGGCCAGTGAATGAAAGTCAACATGTTGTGTTCCATGTAATAATAGATTGAACTGAATTTGATCCCCGTGTCTGCTCAGGCCCTCTCATGGATTACCTCCCCGCCTGGCAGAAGATCTACTTCTACAACTGGGGATAAAACCTGCTGGATGTGCTCAAGACTTCAGGAGGGGAGGAGACACAAACAAACTGAGTGCAGACAGGGACAGAGACTTACTGTATACCCCAACACCCGAGGACAGGATGATCAAACTGATAGCAACTTCCAGGAACGATCTGGACCACATGAACTGATGCAGAAGGCCATTTCATACATACTTACCTTTTTTCTTGTGATTTATACATTGTCTATACCAGAGATTTGTGAGGTGGGAGGCGTCCCTGGCACCTCCCCTGAGGAGGCTCAGTGAATGGAATTCAACAAATGTAACATTATCAAAAGGACAGGAGGTAGAACATCCTAAATGAACAGGACTTGGATCAGAGATGAAGTCATTTAGGGGAATTCTGATGTTCTTCACACTTTTTCAGAAACTAATAAATTAACTAGGACAGACATTTGTGGTGCAGTATGACGTTATTTTCGGGTTCCTTGGCTCACGTGTTGAGTGTCCAAGCAATCAAATAATAGAATGATCCAGGGGCAGAGCCAAGCTAAGACTCTGTAAACCTCTGCATTCACCGCATGTCTTGTCCTCCAGTGTCTGCCAAGCCCTCTATTGTCTGTCAAGGTGTGCAGCTGCAGGCACCACACATGAACTCTAGTTGCTTGATTTACTTAGCATTCACATTCTTGTTACTCTTTGATCCTAATGAGAACCGGTTAGACTGCAGAACAAGTTTGTGGCTTTCAATCTTTATTAACAAGCTCAATGAGGGAAGTTTTGTAGCCTACAAATAAATACTCTTGGTGGTAAGTTGGTGGGATCTACATACATATCTATTAGCAAAGACGGTGTTAGTTCTACTGGGAACATCCTGTGGTTTGACATGAGGAGTCACAAGAAGGTCGTGAAGTCTTAGTACGGTAAGATGTTTATATGAAATATGCTACCTGACAGTCTGCCAGGTGAAACATTAAAAGGATTCTTTGTTAATGGAGATATAAATAGTTTGGCCTCTTGCCCGTCATCACTTTATGGTAAAACCCTTTTGATGTGGTTTTGGCTATAATTGTTTAGAGTATTCTAAATAAGGTGAACTGAAGATGTCAGCCTTCCCAAACAAGGTTAGACTGCTGATGGAGTGTCGCAGAGGTGAAGTACATCGAGGCAGACTTCAGATTCATAGTTCGAACAGTATCATAGTCTTATTAGTCAGGAGTTCGACTGGTCTATCTGATCTCAAATCTCTAATTCCCCGACACTGCAGTGCTCCTGGGTTGAACTATTTCTTAAAAGACAAAAGAATAATCATGTCTGCTAGGACATAAGATATTTAATGTTCCAAAATGTCAGATTATATACTTTCACCCAGACAAAAATGTACAATTCCAAGCTCACAAGTTGTCCAAAATACTGAAGACAAATGGTTGTCGGTGTTTTATGTAAAGGAAGGTCAGTTGTGGACAAACACTGCAGTGAACTGAACACTGAATGCAAACATTGAGGATTCTTGTTCAAATTAGTGCTCTAAATATATTCTGTACTTTTTTAATATCACAGTAAAACAAACAAAAAGGACATAAGAATAAAGTATTTGATAATATCAATCAAAAACAACAGTTTGATTTTTGTAAAAGGAAATAAAATATAGAAGAATCAACTGACGGCATTTTGAAAATCTAAGACCAAAACATTTTTGACTGGAAATTACAACCAAACTCCAGGTTTAGGAAATACTACATCCTTTCCTTTACGAAAATAAAACTTAAGAGTCTGCTAGTGAGAAGGAGAGATGACAATACTGTCTCATTGCTGCAGAATTGTCTCTAAAAGAAGATGAGGGAGATGGTTGATTTCGTTCCTCATGCAATCAGTTCTGTTCCCCGTCTCTAGTCGCACATCCTCCGCACGAAAGAAGGTGTCAGTCACGAGGCTGGTTGTCTGTACACAGGCTCTAGGTGGAATGTCTTCCCGCAGGAGTCAGACTCGAAGCTGTTCAGTACGAGCCGTAGCGATCCTGAGTACACAAAGAACCAAAATTATGAGGCTGGAAGTGAAGTTCATCAGAACTGCTTTGCAAGAGGATGAAAGCTGATGCGTCACCTGGATCGTATTCATGACACCGTTGGCAAGGACAGCCATCTTTCCTGCTACAGTCTTCACGCCCTGTTTAAACTGGGCGATGTCCGGACCGGAGGGGAGCACGCTGTCAAAGCCTGATGCCCTCCCTGAGGGGAAGAGAGGGTTTAATGCAAAACTAAACCACAGCAGATCGAGTCGGGACGGGACTGTAAGATACTCACAGAAACACACTAGTGCCTGTTGTAACTGCTTGCTTACAAGGTTAAGGTATAATGTGGTTGACAAACAATCTACAAGGAGACAACCAGACTCATGTGTCGTCCCAATTTTGCCGCCGCTGGCGGTTGAGGAGCTCCGTAGAGAGAGAGACAGACAGAGACCATCAGCAGAGGTGCAACCTGAGGTACAGCTGCTACAGTGACTTAGTATCGGCAGGTGAAGACCTCCAGAGCGAGGTGACAGTTGAACCCCTGGTCCTTCACACTACAGTGACTTAGTATCGGAAGGTGAAGACCTCCAGAGCGAGGTGACAGTTGAACCCCTGGTCCTTCACACTACAGTGACTCAGTATCGTCTCTTAAGTTACAAAGTTACATTTCAGTTTGGGTTCAGCTTGATATTCCCCTGACGCATTTCTACTTTAACACATTAATATAAACACAAATTAATATACAGTTAGGTCCATAAGTATTTGGACATTGACACAATTTTGTCTCTGTACACCAACACAATGGACTTTAAATAAAACAATCAGGATGTGCTTTAAGTGCAGAGGGTATTTACATCCAAATCAGATGAAGGGTGGAGGAATTACAACAGTTTCTATATGTGCCTCCACGCTTTTAAATGGACCAAAAGTAATTGGACAATTGGCTGCTCAGCTGTTCTGTGGCCAGGTGTGTGTTATTCCCCCATTATTTCCCTCACAAGGAGAAGATAAAGGTCTAGAGTTAATTGTAAGTTTGGTATTTGCATTTGGAATCTGTTCCTGTCAGCTCTCAACATGAGGTCCAAAGAGCTGTCACGATCAGTGAAGCAAACCATCATGAGGCTGACAAAGCAAATCAAACCCATCAGAGAGATGACAAGAACATTAGGTGTGTCCAAATCAACTGTTTGGTACATTCTTAAAGAGAAACACTGGTGAGCTCGGCAACACCAAACGACCTGGAGGACCAGGGAAAACAACTGTGGTGGAGGACAGAAGAATCATTTCCCTGGTGAAGAAAACCCCTTCAGAAGAGTTGTGCAGATCCAGATCACTCTCCAGGAGGTCAGTGTACCCGAAACCAGGTCAACAGTCAAGAGAAGACTTCACCAGAGTAAATACAGAGGGGTCACCACCAGATGGAGACCAGTGGTGAGCCTCAACAACAGGAAGACTACGTCCTATGGACACATGAGACAAAGATCAACTTGTACCAGAATGATGGGAAGAGAAGAGTCTGGAGAAGGAAAGGAACTTCTCATGATCCAAAGCACTCCACCTCATCAGTGGAGCATGGTGGTGGAGGTGTTATGGAGTGGGCCTGTACGGCTGCCATACGACTGGTTCCCTCGTACTTATTGATGATGTGACTGCTGACAGAAGCAGCAGGATGAATTCTGAGGTGTTTCGGGTAAAACGATCTGCTCATATTCAGCCAAATGCTTCAGAACTCATTGGACGGAGCTTCACAGTGCAGATGGACAATGACCCCAAGCAACCAAAGACTTTTTAAGGCAAAGAAGTGGAATGTTATACAATGGCCGAGTCAATCGCCTGACCTGAATCCAATTGAGCATGGATTTCACTTGCTAAACACAACACTGAAGAACAAGCAGGAACTGAAGACAGTTACAGTGGAGGAACAAACTATAGGTTCCAGACTTGACTGGCTGTCATCGACTGCAGAGGATTTGCAAACCAAGTATTAAAAGTGACAATTTGATTCATGATTGTATTTTGTCCAATTACTTTTGGTCCCTTCAGAACGGGGAGGCACATATAGAAATGGTTGTAATTCCTCCACCGTTCACCTGATTTGGATGTAAACACCCTCAAATTAAAGCTGAAAGTCTGCACTTAAAGCACACTGTTTCATTTCAAGTCCATTGTGGTGGTGTACAGAGAAAACATTGCGAAAATTGTGTCAATGTCCAAATACTTATGAGCCTAACTGTATATCACAACTTGGTTCCTTTGCTCCAAACTTGCCCAAAGAAATCAATGAATACAGTTCTATTAATTATATCATCCTTCCTTCACATAAACGCACATCTTACCTTTATGATCACTGCCATCCCCAAACAAGTCGGCTGAGCTGATGGAGGTGCTTCCAGACATGCTCTCGAGTCTCGTCTTTGCATCATACTGAGAAGAAGCAGGAAGAGTCAATAGCAGGTTTATGGCAGAACACAATTCTACATCCAACAGCTCTTACTAACAACTTGTGTCATATACAGTGTTTTCCATACAGAGGCAGGTGGGTCCTTTTCCTTAAACATTACTGATTACACAATTCAATTGTGTTGGTTCTGAAAGTCACAGGTTTGAACTCAATATTATTTAATCCATTGTTATAAAGTCCTTTGTGAGCCCCGACTGGCGTCACACATGGTGGTCCATGTGCGAGTAGAGCGCAGCCTGTTTTGCCACTTGTAAACTGACGAGCTGACTAGATAGAATGTTTTTCTAACCTCTGCGCTGCTCTCCCGTCCAAAGAACATGTCTGAGGAAATGGCCTTTGCATTAGCAAACTTCTGCCTGGCCTCACTCGACTCCGACACTGGAGCCGATACATCAGCTTTTCTTCTGCTGGGAAGTCTTGATCAGACGAGAGACCACATATCACAACTTGGTTTCAATTTGACGAGACAGAGTGATTGGAAGTCTGTGCGTGTAGATCTGTGCAGATACCTCTCTCCTATCGGCTGAATACTGGAAATGGTGACCTCATCTTTGGGGTCATCTTTCTCCAGAGCCCAGGAGGTGGTAAAGGAGGCGGTCCCTCCCTCCATGTCCCACCGGGACCCGAAACTGTCTCCCACTGTAAACGGGTTGTCTTTATACCTGAAGCATCAGGCAGAAACAAAAGATTTAGTTCACCGCGCTTCTGTCTTGAATCAGATTAGTCAAGTATACATCATTTAAGGATGTCATATATACTTTGGGGGTCCAGAGGTGAAACCTGGCTCATCAAACATGTCCAGTTTGGAGCGAGAGGACGTCTTGGCTCCGACAGGGCTTTCCTGCTCAATCACCTGCATCTCTGACATCACTGAATGAGACACAGCACTGGAACAAGAAACATACGCTCACACAGTTAGACGTGAAAATACTGTTGCAGTATCATAACTATATATGTGGTTTGTGATTTCTTCAGAGGTTCACAAGAAGAATATCCCAACACACTGGCTCTGTGTCTGTTGTGATGTTACCTCCTGTTTCCAAAGCCCATGCCAAGCCTCTCAGCCTGCTCTCTCTTCTTGCCTTCTAGGCTTTGAAGCTTCTTTTCCTCATTCTTCCTGTCAATCTCCAGCTCTTTGTAGGCCAAACGCATTGAAGCCACACTGCAACCGCAAGAACAAGTAAAGTCAGAGCACAGATCACCGCCTTTCTGCAGGCAAGTATTTTAGCTCACATTTTGGATGATGTAGACTGGAAATGACAGTCAGCAACAAATCATAACAAACCAGCATTTAATGATGTTGACATTCACAATAAGATGAATAAAACAAGATATCTCCATGCACAAGTTCATATAAGAGATACATATCTGGATTACGAACATGGACTCCTCTGCTTGTTTCTTTGCTTCAGCAACCTTCTCCTCTCTCAGCTTCTCGGCCACCTGCGCCTGTTTCTCCACATCTGAGAAACTCTTACTGCTCACCTTCTGGGCACCGAGACCTTTCTTTGCACCCAGCTGCAGCAGGGGAACATGTGGTAGTGATTTAATTGAGAGGTGACCATTAAGTTAACCTGTATTTTATAGCTCTATACTGTCTACCTATTGTTCAGTACCATCAACATGAGCATCGAGTATGGCAGCACTCCTGACAAGTGTTATGTGGTTGGGTGAAAAAATTACTTACACCTTTTTTGGCAGCCATAGGCTTCTTTTTCCCAATGATGGATGGTTTAACATCTGTAAAACAAACAGCAATCAGTTAGAGGATGAACCGGAAAGCCAAGCTTGAAGAACACACCAGCCCAGGAAGAGAAGCTCAGAAGCTCAGCTAACAAGCTTCAGCTGCAGAGAAGAAACATGGCTCTTTGATTGTTTTTGTCAACTGTCAACCCATCATATATTCACAGGCACACAGAAGGACATGTTAGGCAGTGAAGCACAGCGTTAAAACTGGCATCAGTCACACAAAATCACAAGGGACTTAACTTCCTTCTGCATGATAGCAAAGACTCAAGCTTTCCTAAGACTCTTACATTAGTCTGTACTCTCTCAGAAGAATGTGTGTTACAAGGAAGATATATTAAGTTCAGAGGATAGAATAAGGAAGGAGCTGACGATACTGACATGTAATTGTTTACCATTACTCCAATACCAGTGGAGTAAGTTCTTTGTCTCCTTTCTAGTGCTGACGACACAAAGCCAACGTCTCAGCCAACAATTACCTGCAGTGACTCGCGCCCTTACCCATTGCCGTGACTGTGATTAAATTCTTCCGTCTGACGGAACAAGTATGCAGGCTGTCAAGGGTGGAACTACATGAACAGCAGGCTCACCAGAAATAACACACAACCGTCACAAGCTGCCTTGAGCAAGCTATTCCATTGCATTATAACATAGGAGTGAGATTGGGAGGCGGTTGATGAGATGTCAATCAAGAGACACAGCCATGCGTTAACGGCCTGCGCAAACTATGGCCGGATAAATCACCTTTGAGAATGCCTCCTTCCTGGAATGCCAAACGCATGGAGTCCTCTACAGAACAGGACAAACCAGACACCACAATCACAATCCAGAAGAAGTTTTTACATAGGTTTAGAGCTCTTTTTCCAAAAGTCTGTCAGTCCAAATATGCTGCTGGTTGGATCTGTGTGTCTGATCCTGATTTGACAGGTGTAGAGAAGCAAAACACAATGAAAAACAGAATCCCTGCACGTCATTTTATTCTATGTCGACATGATGGTCAATACAGAAGGTGGTCAACAGACACTAAAGGTAAAATTAAGGAAAAGAAAGGTATGAGGATGGTTTTCAATCTTTGTGCAGAGGATTAGCGTATAACACTTGCAAAGAATGTAGGTATGTGGAAGCGACTGCAGATTGCTTTAAGCAACACTTTGTATGACCGAAACAACTGAACTGGAAAATGTCTCTGCAGGAAAAGACTCGACTGTCAGAGCTAACTGATCATTAACATGTATAGAATAGAGACAGAGAGCCTGGAAATTAAGATGTGAGCACAGCTGAGTTTATGTAACCAGTGTAAAAAGTACAAATGTCAAAGATGAAAAGGGACACTGCAGATGACAGCACCGAGTGAATGCGACTCAAATGCCTGTGCTTTCCTCAGAGGATCAGTGATACCAACAGACTCACCCATGGAAGCTTTGGGTGATGAGCTCAGTCCATCGATGCTCGGCCCGTCCTCTGGCTCTAGAATGAGAGATTAGAAACAACATCAGGAGGAACATTAGACGCAGCACAGCAAGTCACCCTACACACTGTATTATATCTTCCTTTTCACTGCCTTGACAAAGACTTTCTTTCTTTGAATGTTTGATTCTTCAGATGATGTAGTAAAGCACTTCCATTAAGATGGTGACTTAAAATCAAATACTTTGCAGTAGACTTCAATATATCCTGACTTGTAGGTCCTAGTGTGGGTAGAGCCAGCGCAACAACATCACATACAGCTCGGTCTTTCTTTGGGTTGCATGATTCACTGAGCCCGACACTGATGATTCTGTATGAAGCAGCTGAACAACTGACTCTCTTAACTCTGGATTCTAATCCAGCAACATGAGCATTGATGGGAGAGAGGCAGACTTGTTAACTACAAGCAACATCTTTTGTACTTAATATGAAAAGGGATGAAACAGGGTGATACTGCTAACTGCCTAAAGATGGCTGGCTAACACACAGACTTCACTTAATGGTACAGGATCCTGTAGCCCCCAACTCAAAATCAAGATAACCCTGATTACACCACTATGACACCATCAGGGTTGATTTCTCCTTCCTAAGAGAATATCCGACTATTTTCACAGGCTGAGTTGTGCTCGTCACCACAATTATGACAACCCTGTCAGTTGAGTGTAACAGAGAGGTGAGTTTAACTGACGGTTAACATCCTGAAGTTTGATCGTTGTTTCCGATAGCTGGGGGGTGATCGTGGCACCATTCTGCTGTTCCTCGGCGGGCAGCGTCATATTCCAGTCATCTGCCGGCTGAAAACATACACAAAAAAACAAATTCACTTTCTAATAGCATTAAGCATGCGTTTTTTCTGTCATTTAATATTTTCTTTCCAGCAGCATTCAACAACAAACATTTGCACCAGACCAAACATTTACACAGCCAAAGCTCACAGTTGGACCTGCACAGGCTTAAACATTTATAGTGGGAATTTAGAGCCGGACAAATACCTTTGCCAGGCTACTGCTGTCAGTTTATTTACTATTTGTTTATCACAGATAAGCTAAGAAACCAGGCATTCATCCCTAATTCAGAGTACTGTATTTAAAGTTCATTACATTTTATTACTACCATTAATATTCTAGTATTGTTCACATGGGCCCTGTATTCCAACGTGTTTGGATTGAAATGGACAGCAGGATAACACACTCAATAACATAAATGAGGAAACGAGACACTCTCAAAAAATATCCACAATAAAAGTCATTTCAATACATTTGTTACCATCAGGTTTATCTCTGTACGGATCTTTTCTATGACGTCATCAGACACAGATAATAACAATCCGAGCCTGTCAAGGGACGGACCTTAGCAGGAACCACCCAGCTGTACATTCAACTAATTCCAATCATTTCTGACGAATTGAATAATTTTCAAACAAACACATGGGGACATAGGGCCCAGGTTGAAAATGGACAGAATTATCCTTTAATATATTTCTGCTTTACAGGATAGTTTTTCCATATAAAAAGGCCTTTTTTTTCTCAACCCCCCTAAATATACATTTTTTGTTTTATTTGTCTTGTAAGTAGTGTTGTTCATAGTTTATATGTGTGTGTTATATTCACTATCAAACTGATGTTTGTCTCACTCTGTACTCATGTTAAATGATAGACTGATAATCTTTGACTCTCGCCAGTCAACGATTCATGTTGATTATTTAGGAGAAACAGATATATTGGATGATGTAATTTTTCAGAAACTCAGATTTCAAAGATGGCAGGCCAAAAACAAACCTGTATATGTTCTGCAAAAAAGTCTGTCTCTTTCTTCTCAGGAGCTGCGGGAGTGCCTCCCACAGAGGAGTCGATCCATAGCTGCAAGGTGAAGATGACGAGTGCATGTTATAAATATTATCATAGACACTCACTTATAAAAGGTTCATAGGTGACTAACAGAGTGACACCGTAGACGTTTTCAGCATCCTGCGTGTGCTGAGATCATCGTATACTTTGATCAGTACACGCCCTTTAGTCTACGAACTAGATCGTCCAATTTGCCTCACCCTTCTACCAATAATGTAATGTGTAATTATGCCTCCAGACACAGGAAAGGGCCAATTGTAAACATGGATGAAGTGTTGTAATATCAAACCAGATCATTCAACTAGTAAACCACATTGTGTAGAGACATTAAATCAGTTTTTCGATGCCCGGGAGCACATAATGAAAAGAAATGTAGCTCAATCAAAGCCTGTCAGTCAGCATCGAGACAGCCATCAAGAACTATTATGAAAAAGACATCACTGTCTTCAAATTGGTTGTGCTTTGTTTATACTCACATCTGTGCCATATTTGGACAATGCAGCATTTGCTTGCTGACGTATCTTCTCCCTGTACATCTGGGCTGCACGGCTATTGTACTTGGCATTGGTGTCGTTTGTGACGCAGCCGTGCTGACGGAAGAACGACGTCTTCAGATGGGTGGGGAGAAGAGTTATTTCATCAGAGCATAAGGAAAGAAACACAAACAAAACTATAGTACCTAGGATACGCGTCGTTAACACTGACGGTCATAAATCATTTTATTATTCAATTAATCTAATGCCTGATTTCTGATTTTGTTATCTTACCGCATTGCCATTGCCTCCGACCTGCATACATCTAAGCTGAAACCAGTTCCAGTTAGAATCCAACTCAGTGGATCTGAGGAGAAAATATAAGTGTAAAGTTAGCACTTTCCAGTAGGACAGGTGCACCTGATCAATATATTACAGGTCCCTGTTATAATCTCTTAAAAAACTGAACAAAACTATACTCTCACATGCAACGTTCCTATAAATGTGCCCAGAAAAGTCACAGTTAATCTCTCTCCTGCAACCTGCTGTAGCGCTCTGTACATTCCCTTTTGCAGTTTATTTCCCCCCCAATTAACTGTGTTCCATTGTAATTTTTTTGAATTCTGTTTTTTGTGATATTGACACTATTTTATATAAATCAGAGAAAGTGCTTTAATAACATAAACTTCGATGCTTTAATACAATACTTGTTCTGACTAACTATAGTTCATCTGTTTTTTGGATGACAGAAACAGTATGCACACCAGAAGAGACAACATTCCAGACCCTGGAATGTTTATGAGCAACCAACTGTGGACAAATGCATTGTTTTATAGGTGTGCACAACTAAAGCCAGAGACTATTCATTGGACTGTGCGTGCGTGTGTGTTTACAGCAGCTTATACTGCAACCCAGTGTCTGTAAAGACAACAAAACATGGTTGAGAATTGTTTCCGCTGTTCGATTTAGGCGCTGTGCAAAAACGTTTAGTCATTCGGTCCTGGCCAGTAAAATTTCAAGAGGTTACATTCCTGATCATGACTGTGACAATTACAGAGGTAAATTGAGGCTTACCTGATGAAACTGAGGTGCACTCCCAGGGAGCGGTGGATGCCAGAGCAGTCAATGCACAAGAACACACCATATGGAATACTCGCCCAGCTGGGGTTTTTGGCTGCGCAGTCAAAACATACCTGTACAGGAACAGTATGTGCATATGTCAGACAATTAGTAAAAATAATGGAAATGACTATTTGTAATTAGATGCTACTGGCAACAAACATTGCAATGGTCGTTGCACTGTTTTGAAGCAATGAAATATGTTATAACAATTATTTAATGTGTCTGTGACGCATTTGGTCAGTACAGTAGACACCCTTACATTTCCTATACCCACACACTTTGTTTACTAAGGTTGACATAACGAAGCAGCGTGTTCTGATCAGATCACCAGTCCGAAACCTACAGATATTCAGTCTTCCATCTGTATTTAAAGATTCGATTTAACTCTGTTGCTTTATGAGCATCACAGGTTTTAGCAATATGATCAATATCTCATATCCCAACATAGATTGTTTTATATCCACATAACATATCAACTAATGGGAAAATTATAGAACTCTTATTGATGTTAATCATGATATGTTTTAATTTGTTTTATCTATATGATAAAACAAACTTGTGTTTGTATAACTGAGAACATCTGAGAATGACCTTCGCAGGAAGGTGTGGAATTCAGCGTCTCATTAAAACAATGAAGACCCAACTGGAGATTCTCAGCCCTCCCAAGCTGTAGGGAAGAAGATAAGGAAGATGACCTGCGGAGGGCAACTAAGTGCACAAGAAGACACACCTTTCACTCGCCAAACTACCGGTAAGTGATTTATACATTACACACTATAAAACTGGACCTCAGAGGACTCCCATCTGATCGGTCACTTACAGGCTACCCCTGCATGTAACGGCTCCTTCTTGCAAGAATAAAGCGCTGATATTGAGACCAATACTTTTTCTAACATCAACAGAAATTGTAAGCACATTCCTGCAAATGCAATAAATACTTCATATAGGATGATCACATGAAAATATCTCATAATTATTGAGTTATATACTATGTCACTTTGTCTCTCCTCCATGCCTGTTGGTGTACCCTTAATGCAAATCTACTGCCTGCATCTATGCCATGTGGAAAAACACTTCTTCCAAATATGGAAAAGTTTTGCCATAATTTCTTTGCATATTTACCTACGGGTGTGTTAAATGCAAAAAGGAATGTCCGTACAGGGATCGATAAAAGTATACAAAATTGAAAGCAAAAATATTGAAAATATTGACGTACCAATATTCTACTCATGATATACCTTAGAAATCATTTTACTTGCTGAAAAAACATTCTCTTTACCGCCTTGCTGGCAAAACCCATGTGAAGGTTAGTGGATCTCAAACTAATTATATTCAGTGTTCTTTCACAGCAGACATTTGACTAAAGAAAAAGTGCAGGTGGAACTAAAGACCTGGATTGTAATTCTGCCCCAGATATTCCCGCAATGCAATAATGTGCCTATTAACACCAGAGTTTCAGACAAGTGAAAATGTCTGCTGTTAAAAAGCAGCCAAAGGTGAAAGGTGAGTTCCTCTTCCCTGGTCATATCCCCACAACTTTAGGATGTGGATAGGGCAGCAACTTCATGACTTACATAAATAGGAGAATCATAAATAAAACAAAAATAAATCACTCTAGGAATGTTTGAGTAATGGACATACACATAAATCAAAAATCAAACTACATTTTCAACAATTTTAGAGAAATATAATCTAATCATGCAGCAACGTAAATACATAAATCTGCAAACTAAAGACTAAAATCTAAATTCACCAATGAGAAATTTCATGAGATAATGAGTTTTCAATGATGTCGTAATATTCATTGACCTTTATCAGAACTGAAGCAATAAGGCAATTCATGTCTTGTCAATCGATAGTTAAGCAATAACCACCAAATATTAGTTACAGTTTCTTCAACGTGATGATGTGTTCTTTTTTTCCATTGTAAACTAATTATTTTTACGTATTGGACGAACAAGAAATATTAAAAGGTGTCACATTGGACTCTTTTTCATAACATTTTAAACGATTAAATTGATGACTCAGGAAACGCATCAACGTTAGCAGATAAACGGGGCAACTGTCGATAGTTGCAGGCCATGTATATCGTGTATTTGGCCGTCGACATACTCATATATTTACACACAGTGTCTGTGAGTAAATACATAGCGAGTAATACATGGGGAACTTGATGATAAAGCTCAATTTATGGCTTTGACAGACAAACAACAACCCTCTGAAATATACATCTGGCAATGCTAGCACGTTGACATAAGGTTCCCAAGACAGACAAACCGCACGACTTCCAATCAATAGCATTCAATTCATAACGTGCTTTACAAGTCTATATAATGCATTACATCCGTTACTTTTACACATTCTGCTTTTAGTTTCCTGGGTGTAGCATATGTCGTTAGCGTCCTCAGCCTACACACATCGTATACGTGGCCTTTAGGTTTGCCTGCTTCACCGGCAGGCTAGCAGCCGTTAGCTCCTGCTAGCTGTTTGACCGTGAAGTCGGGCCTAGCTACGTGACAGACGAAGCCAACAGACGAATGTCAATAAAATAGACATTAACGGGATGATAAAAGGACAACAGATGCGTCCAATTCAGCTACCTTGTTTGTAGGAATGGACCGTAATCTTTTGAAAATAGTAAGGATTACAGTCTTGTTTGGATCCGTAGCCATCTTGCCACTCTGACAATTTCCACAAGCTGACGTAGCTACGGAGAGTGATGTGGCCCAAATCTAGTGATCAGATGGAACAGCAGGAGGAAATAAATTACAAACGTGCTTCTTCAACCTGGCTTTTGATTAAGAATGATACTGTTGAATCTGTTTCAATCACTCACTTATTGTATCAAATTTTGCCTCTTATCATTATTTATTATTTTTATTAGATATCAGTAGGCTAGTAGAAGTATAATATTAGCAGTAGTAGTAATATTAGTAGTAGTAGTAGTAGTAAAAGTAGGTTAGTATTTTGGATTTTCAATCTGTTTAATCTATTTTAATCACTTAAATTAAATTATGTTACTACTATAAATGTATTTAATATTTAATCATATGTGTATTTCCTTCTATATGTATTTATGCTGTTCCTGTGTGTGTGTGTGTGTGTGTGTGTGTGTGTGTGTGTCACGGTGTGCGTTTCCTTTCACTGCTGTAAATCCTTTCTACAAAAAGCCAAC
>CAAKHC010002003.1:9755-21410 GCA_901007825.1 Macroramphosus scolopax | reverse complement strand
ACATCAATGGAGCAAATAGATTACCCTCAGCGACCCACCAAGGAGTACAGGGGACCTGTGTGTGTGTGTGTGTGTGTGTGTGTGTGTGTGTGTGTGTGTGTGTGTGTTCACTGTATGTTCACTCACGGATGTGTTAAATGCAGAGAAGAATTTCGCTCAAGGGATTAATAAAACTATACTAAATTTAAAAAACAGATAAAAACTTTGGTTCTCACGTTTAGTACTTTTGTTATTGTTATCAGCCTGTCAGTCATCAGGGAAGTGGATGAAGTGCATTTAGTAATACGGCTATACAAATAAGTTTGATCATTGCAGTGCACCTAAAATAAACAACTGAACCTTTGAAATCAAGTAAACAATTCATGAATTGGGAATAATTGTTTAAGTCTGGTAAAAGAGTTTCCTCAATTTTTCCTGCTTACACACCACATCCAATGGAGTGTGGCTGACCCTGTAGGATTGCTCAAACAACGAGTGGTAAGCCCTTATTTGGATCAATGAACATGAACAGGTCTGTTTGTTGTGTATTTAAACATGTATCATTTTTAGGCATTCAAACAAAAGGAGATACTACTATTCGCTCCACTCCAAATTCCACTTTCTAAATCAATTAGAGTTGAACTTTTTTTTCCAAAATCTCACTTCAGTCTGCAGATATCTTTCAATATTAAATGTGCTTTTTTTCCCATTTACAAATTCTCATTAAAGCCTTTAATTGCTTCTTCTGATAACCTTGGCTCTTATTTACAAGTATAATTTCCCTCTTCTCTATTTTAATCGGGGGTTCTGATAACAGAACAGTATTATGTCTGTGGGTCAATCAATTAAGAGTGGAGGTTCTTTAATGCTTCTGAAGAGTTAAAGTAAATAACCACCAACCCTGTAACACTTGGAGAGATTTGGTAAAAGTCATAAAAGAGGGATTCAAGCTGCCCTGGTGATTTAAATCAGCAGAGCACATCGCTGCACCTGCATTTCATTTTTTGCATTTAGCTTGGGCCTCAATAATATTTGAAGCCAACACTCGTTTTGATTATAAGTACACATCTGTAATGTCCCGTTACTGTTTCTGCACAGTCGTGGCGTTGTCATGGTGACAAAATCCTAATACAAACATACAGAAAGAAAGACAGACAGACAGACAGACAGACAGACAGACAGACAGACAGACAGACAGACAGACAGACACAAATATATAAACACCTGCAATGTACTCAACAGGCAGACTAACAAGGGCATAACTAGCAGCCACATAGGAAGTAAAAAAGAAGGCATCATAACTAAGCTCAGATCTGGACAGTCTGGTTGGGTGAATCACAAGGGAACCGCCTCTCATCTCTGAGATTAAAACTGAACGAACAAGCTTTTCGACGAACACATTCTTCAAGACATGATGGCGACAGGTGCTATTCTCCTGACGCTTTCTGCATTACTGGGAATAACTTTTACACAAGACATTTATGGCAGTAGCATCAGTTTTATGCCTCTACACAAGAATCAAAACGGATCAATTCAGGTACAGTTGTGCAATTTATTTAAATCTTAAATCTTGTATATCTCTTTAACTTCAATGTGTTTTCGTGTCACCGTCTTCATAAACCAATCATAAACCAAATTGACACCAGAGGAGAAAAATCAAATCATCTGATCCGTCTACCCTCTAGAATTTAATTTATTGTTATGCCAAAATCAAGTTATGATGCTGGAAAAAGAGCGTTGTTGTCCAATGTGTCGAAGACCGACTGCCAAGTAGAAAGAATGCCTAGGTGTTGTCTGGTGTGTGACGACTGCATTTCCTCGACCGGCAGTCATCTACAGAGACGATTATTGTCAGACAGACCACATCGAGTTTGACAGGATTCACTTATTTTTATTTTACTGCTTCGTTTAACAGGGAAAGTGCATATTGATATTTCAAAAAATATACCAGAGTTAGACCAAAGGTTCAATCCTCTTTGTAGTTCAGCAATATTTGAAAGGGTTAACATTGACTTTAAAAGAGTGAGTCAACAATAATGATTGGTTGTTGCTCTTGTAAATCGATTTGCTATTAATGTGATGTTGTATTAAGTGGTGGAGGACCTATGTTGTTTAATGACTTACGAACAAGACACAGTCTTCTGTTTTTAACCCTGTTTCCCAGCTTAACAAGCTGTGCTTGCAATGACCCTGTTTTTCTTGGGCTCTTATTTTTTGTACACAGATTCTATTGGCTTTAGCCTGGTTTCATTGACACAAAATTTTCGGACAGTATGTGATAAGTTTCAGGATATGTACATAATTTCATCAACGAACATTTTGGCTGAATCGGTGGTCATGCAGTTCTTGTAAATTTGAAATTGGCCAGATTGAACCTAACATTTTTTTACAATTGATGTGAAACACAGATTTGAATCAAAAGACAAGATATTTAAACTCAGATACAATATGTTGTCTAACTCCCAGAGACTATCATGTCTGGGGCGTTCTGCAAAGAATGCAAATGTAATTTTCCAATCACAATGGAAGGCCTCCCTTTCTTGGTATTTCACTGATGAAACCTACTTTAATGCTGCACCCTGCAGGTGACCTTCTATCAGAGAACGAATGGCAAGAGCCAATGTGAAAGTCGGACATCCTACATATGTGAAGCTGGCGTGTGCTCAAGCTTTGAGGGGACAAGTGTAACTGACCAGGATGACACAGGCCAAGAGTGCCAGTCTGAGGGACAGAAAACTGCAGTCATCTCAGCTGATCAAAGACAGCTTTCTCTGAGGTAAGTCAACATAAGAGGAACACAACTCTTCTCTCAGCCTTTAGTCATCGGTGGATGGGACCTGACAGCACTTCTCTAAGGAGAACTTCTTCTTCTCTTTAATGGAGTCAAAGATATGCGTCTTTGTTAAATAAAAGGTCAAACTTGTTTTTTTCCAAACTGTGATAAAACTATAAGAATACATGCCAGAAAAGAAAGAATCAGAAATGATGAAATGGATCAAAGAGGACAAGGCATGTTGAAGGATATCTAACGGAAGAAGTACAGAATAAAATCGTGGCTTGACATGCAGGGGCCTAGATACTGTTGAGATATATATATTTGAGGGAACTTGAGGTGGAGGGATGTAGGTGGTTGGGGGCAGAAAGAGTCTATAAAGCTGTGTAAAACAATTTAGATGTACATTGAGGGTTAACTGAATTCACTAACGCTGACTTATAAGTTTGCTGCCATAACAGACTGGTATATATCATTGCCATACTCTGTATATACACACCGTAGGGGGGATACATTTGGACATTGTTTGTATATTTTTGTGAGGTAACACAATATATCTTCTTCTTCTCAGTAACTCAGGCTGCTGCTGGCAACCTAATGTCCAAGCGAAAACAGACTGGATTTCGCGTGCAGAGTTGGATGTGGGATTTCGATCTGATACGGACTTCCCCAACAATTGTCCTTTATCAGAAACTGTGTCATATTTAAGGTACAATTATTACCAGCCGTGAAATTGTGTGCCAGGTATTGTTTTCATCTTGTGAGTCTATGTGCGTCATCAGGACAAATTGTCCTCTGACACACCAGCTGCAGCTACCAAAGCGTTATTGTTTGTACAACACCTTTCAAAGGGGCGAGTCCAGAGTTCTTACAGATGACTCATAATAAGAAGATTTTATCAAGTTCCTCTTCTCTCAGTTCCTCCTGAGACTGTTCCAACGGTTCAAAAACTACAAACAAAAGTTACCTTTCCAAACTGAATTTTGCAAGGACTTGATGAAGATGTGTAAATGAGGTGTGATGTCTTTTAATGTGACAAACTGTAGTTCTAATTCCCCTGACATGAAACTGATTGTGGGCAGAACTAATACTAATTTGATTTTCCATTTGTAATATAAGCTCATTGTGTTTGCATGCAGGGTGCCCCAGAACTGCTTTTCAGACATTCGTCTCCTGACATATGATCACGAAGGAGATCATGTGAGATGCCGCTTTGCTGAAGGCGCTACGATTCCAACAAACATTGTTCTGAATGAGGTAATCTATTTAAGATTGTAAATACCAGGATGTTCTCATTCACAGCTCGTACCTAACTAGCATCAGTTTTGCATGTGCAGGTTGTGGGATATAACATTTGACATGAATGTTCAGAGGCTAGAGTAGCTGACGTCAAACAGAGAGTGGGAGAAGGTCTTAAACTGTCCCAAATATTTCTATTTAACTCTTCCTTACAGCAACAAACATAAAAAACATACACGTTTTGCTCCATGGTGACATGACGTCAGCTTGTATCAGGTAATACTTTGAGTGATGTGTTGTCGTCCTTCCTCTCATGTTCATCTCAATGATGGGACGGCCGTAGCTGCTGGTCTCTTCTGTAACATGGTAGACTAGCATACATACGGTTGAATATCAAACATGTAGTGACTGCTTGTCACTGATTTTGATATATTTTACAGACTACGTGCGTACTGGGAGCAGAAGGGGAAGTGGCTAGTGGCGTCCACGTGATTGAGCTGGTGGTGGAGGACTTTCCCACCAACACCATCAATCTGACCTACGCAGATGGAACATCTCGGGAGGTCACCAAAACGGACGCACTCTGCGGCCTCACACTGCAGTTCTCACTAGAGAGTAGGTGGACCATAAGATCTACCTATGATGAACAGGCCTAGCTGGACAGTTTGTCTAAAAACAGCTAGAATTGACTAGATCACCCAGAAACACAACAGAAATGACCATTTTTGACCACCTGCCTTGTCTTTGATACAGTCCTTCCTTCACTGCCAAACTGTGAATCCGGTCATGTGGTGCCCGTGTTCCTGTTCGACGCACCTTTAGATCGTGAAATTCTCCATGCCTCTGTGGGTCAGGCGTTCAAGCTTCGTGCCCATGCCCGGGCTCACCATGCCAGGTATTTATCTTCTCCTCTTGCTCCATCATTACAGACCACCCTTTCTGAAAGACAAAAAGGAAATAATAACCTGTAAACACATGTCCATTAATGGTAATCATTTCTATTTTCTTCCTCCCTGCCCCCATTTTCCTGAAGTATTCAAGACTTCCAGTTCATCGGCCCCGAGTTCATGACCAAAGAGTTCAAAGATAATGCCCATGGAGAAGCTGAAGTCACCCTGAGCTGGACGCCACAGGACAGTGACCTGTTCAGATTTGTCCCAGTGTGCTTCGCCGCAGAGACAAGCGAGAGGTGAGTGTTTGTATGAACTAGTACTGTGCAGATCAGCTTTTCTTTGTTGTTTCTTTGAACATGCTGGAGTTACCGGCATGGGATGGCAAAGAAACAAGCGATGACCTATTGATGAATCATTATCGTAATCATTATCTTAAGGTCCATTGTTCTTCCTCTTCTTCCTTATGCATGTTTGCACTCAACCTCTCATCTTTGTTTTTTTATTCAGCCAATCAGAGATGAGGTGTGTCATTGTTGTGGTGAACCAATCATCTATGATCCAAGGTTTGTAATCATCAGTTATCACTGTTGAAACCATTATAGGCTGTATCACAGATGCATTAGTAGACTGGTTCTACATGCAGTAGGTTTACAGCATCAACCATTTGTTCAGTCCATAAACTGTAATTTAGAAAATTAAGCCAAAATGTCCCCCAGATTGCACTGGTGACAGCATTTGGAACCAGAGTCTATACAGTATTGTCAGAGTCGCTGCATTGAGGCACTTCTTCATTGCAAGTGATCAATTTCTCGAAGAACAAATTTCTAAGGCGCATTACATCCTATATCAACTTTTTACATTAATCAATACTCAAAGGGCCTTACAACGGTGCCTCGTTCACCCATCCACACTGTTGGCAGAAGCTACTCTGCAAGGTGCCAAGCTGCTAACATATTCACTCACTGGGGATGAAGCCACCAGGAGCAGTTAAGGGGTCGGAGTCTTGCTCTAAGACACTTCGACGTGGACTTTTCCAGAGCCGGGAATGGAACAACAGCGTTTGTGCAGTCTACTGTCTGAACCTTTTATCCTACTGATGAGGATTAACATGGAATGTGATTTACAGGCAGTGCCACTGTGACGTGCTCAGCCAACCAGATGACGGTGGCTATCGAGAAGTCTTCATTGCCTGACTTAGACGAGAACTATCTACAGCTGAAAGACCCGTCATGCTCGCTCACGTCCAACGCAACACACATCACAGGCAGCCTGTCGTTCAGCACCTGTGGCACCACAGCTGAGGTATGAGGAACATTATTACAACTGGTCTCATTGAGAGTAGAAATGTTTGTGTTTTACGTGACAATTGGAAGAATACTGTGGCTTTGAGAACGGGACGCACATCAGCTCCTGAACTCAATGTTACTGTCCATTATCCTCTCAGCTGCGAGCAAAATTCATGATTTCTTTTTCTTTTCAATACAGGATGATGGCATCTATATTGCATTTAAGAATGAGATCAACTCCTTCGACCCTTCCAGTGACATAATCAACCGTGTACAACCGTTGAAGATTGACTTTTCTTGCAAGATTCCCAAATACATCAGCATCTCCAGTTACTACAATCTCGAAAAGTCCAACTTCGTCTTCACCGAGTCCAACTTCGGAAGCTTTGGCTATTCATTTGACATCTATCTCGACGACAGCTTCACATCTCCAGTGTCGCCCACTGCCTTTCCAGTGGAGGTCAAGCTGCTGCAAACAATTTATTTCGGCATCAAGGCTGAATCGGAGCTACCAAATGCGAAGTTGTTCGTTGAATCATGTGTAGGCACTCCTACTGACAACCTTACCAGCGGCATTTCCTATGACCTCATCAAGGGCGGGTGAGTTCTGTAGCTATCTGGAATCACAAACAGACACCTATTTTACTTTAGAAATGTTTAAAGCCCCGCCCCACACAACAGTGTTTTATTTACAGCAGTCGGATGTTTGAGCTTCACTGAATGATGTTTGTGTTGAACCTACGTGTCAGATTTTATGACGTCACAACTAGTTTGGAGCCAATCAGGTTCCAGTATTTAACTATACATGGCTTATGTGGAAAATTAAACCCAGATAATAGACATATCAGTGACGATGGCTATTGCACCCAGCATTTGAACAATATTTGCATAAGATTTGATAGTTATCATATGATAAACATCTAGGAATGTTGAGAGAATAATACTGTAACTACTAACTAGTAAACAACTGCAAGGGCACATTTGTCTGCATCAATGTACATCCACTAAAAGTGCTTGTTTTTTATAAGATTATTGAATAATAACCAGTGTGTGTGACATGTTTTCTTACAGGTGTCTGACGGATGAGACAGTAAAAGTCTCCTCAGATGGTGACATGTCTATAAATATGGCGGTTCAAGCCTTCAAATTCACTGGAAACTTTGATCAGGTAACTCCACTTTCTTGCTTTGCGAATTTGACAGATTTCTGTTCTCAAGTGCATTAAGAGTGCTTTAAATCGTTTTAGAATTTCTTGAATAGAGATAAGAACACTTCTCATGTCATCATAGTCCACATAACATGGTCGGAAACAGCCTGAGCTATAGAATGTTGGGAAATACTATGTAGAAACACAGAAAGATGCACAGCACGATTTACAATTCCCTGCCATGAGATGATTATCTCTGAACTACTGCTGACCTGCCCCCTTACAGGTATACATCACCTGCTCCGTCATTCTATGCGAGGCAGACAATCCCTTCTCCAGATGTGCCCAGGGTTGTCTGAGTGAAGCGGCCCGCAGACGCAGGCGAGATCTGGGTATGGAGACATACGGCCACCACATCACCCAGGGTCCTTGGAGGTTCGCCAGGCAGGCTGTTCCCATCGCAGCCATGCAGAAGTATGATGCTGAGATGGAATATGATTATGTGATGGAAAATGATACAGCGACGGATTATGAGGCCATGCTGGATTATGATGCCATGCTGGGTTATGGTAGCGAGGAGGAGTATGATGCCATGCTGGATTATGGTGCCGAGGAGGAGTATGATGCCATGCTGGAGTATGATGCATGGATGGATGGTGATGCCAGGATGGGAAAGAGTGGCGCACCTGTGGCAGGTTAATATCTATCTATCTATCTATCTATCTATCTATCTATCTATCTATCTATCTATCTATCTATCTATCTATCTATCTATCTATCTATCTATCTATCTATCTATCTATCTATCTATCTAATCAATGTACTGTTGTCTTTCTTGTGTCTCAGTGAGTTTTCCACCAGTGTCTTCACACGGCGGCCGAGGAGGTTTTGAAATCGAGGAGAAGCTCAGCACCAACGTCAGCATCATGTTCTTTGCCAGTGTGTTCTTATTGTCATTGGTGGTGTTGGTTGTAGGTGTTGCTTACTGCACAAAGAGGAGAAAATCAGATGACTTCAAGCCTCTTCTGTCCTCAGACATTGACGGCTAAATCCCACTAACTTCAGATATACACTCCATTGTATTTGATTTATGTTAAGTTTCTCTATTTTAAACTGATACGCATATCAACATGGGGCTTTGTTATTGGACCCTTCAATACCTCGATTGGATTGTTGATGATTGGGCACAGGCCTGCACTAGTTCGTTCTTGAAAGCTTAACATTTCTCTATAGCTATTGTCATGGTAACAAGTCCTAAAATACAAGCATATTCACCGGTAGTGGATGAAGGCGAAGACATTATTTCCCCCTGGGCCTCTGTTCTGTTAACTTTCAAATTAAGTAAATGCAGGATTAAGGAAATTAATGCCTCACTGAAGATTCTATAAGTTGAGGTGTCCATGTCATAGAGAAAATGAAGTCTCCACCTGCAGGGAAAAGTTCACTCAACCTGTTCCACTTGAAAGCTGGCATGCACCTGGACTGTAGCCTAACAACATTCCACCCTGTCTGGTTTATCAAGATTTTATAAAGCCACTGTCCCGATTGTGCCGACAGGTTCCCCTCCCTTTCAATGTTTGTGTGAGTAAAATGTAAAGTAATGAATCTTCACTAATGCTAAATTATAAAGTTTGACTTTTTTGGACGTACTGTACTGATTGGGCCAACAGGTACCCATCACTTTCAATGTTTTATTTAGAATAAAATGTACCGTAACAAATCTTCACAAATGCTAAATTTTGATCTTTTATTTTATTTTCATGTAATACGCATCTGACCAGCTTAATTATTTTATATATGGAAATGTACAGTTCAGAAGTCAAACGGTTCAACATCAAATCTTGATGATTCATAAAATACTGTGCCTTTAAAACACACATTATATCACGTATGGGTGAAGTATATTGCAGTTATAGTGATAAAGTCTCAAACTTTCCAGACAGATATCCCAAGCTATTCTAACAGTTCAGTAGAGGGTGAAGGTGAAATGATATTTTATTTAATTTATTTACAATAAAATGGGGAAATGTGCATTATTTTACATTAATACTGAAGTATTAAATACATAATAAAATCAATGCTGGGTGTGTTTCTTGACTAATTTCTAGCCTTCATTGTTATTTGGATATCTGAACATACAATATGAAGAGGAATTCTACCTCAGTTTAGTACCACTGATCTGCACAGATTATCAGGACCTGAAGTGATTACAGGTGTGTTAATCAAGATCTGAAAGCTGCAAAAAGGATTTTAGGCTTCAAGCTTACTTGAAGAGTAAAACCCCTGCTGCAGCACCTCCATGTAGTCATCCTCAAATCACCTTGCTTTTGGCTGATGTTCAAAAACAAGCAAGACAGTCATGTGCTACAGTTGCAAGACTGCATTCTAAACACGCAACATAAGAATCCTATCTTTTGTGTCAAATACTGTTTCGGATATTTCCTGTTTTATTTTGAAAGTTCTTCCCTGAGTCATTTTCAGTCGTATGTCTCCGTCTTTGATTTTCCGCTTGTTTGGCTCTGCCTGCCCTAATTATCTTCACCTTTTGGGTTCGGTTGTCACTGTTGCTTCTTGCTTTGTTTACTTGTTTGATAAGTATCAAATATTTAGGTGCATGCGGTTAGCTGAGTCGTTTGTGTTGTGTCCAGTGGCGGAACAACTTTACAAAGGGCCCTGCAACAGAAATTGATAAAGCCCCAGCCCATAGCTCTGCCCCTGATTCTCAGTGAGTGTAATCAGTGGGTAATAAGTGATCCCGGGCACAAAAAAAAAGCTGAACACAAAGTCAACAGTGTTCACATGATGTTACTAAATTACTTGAATTAAAGTAATACTTACATGGAATCCCCCAAAAGCTAATTTGTCTCCTCTACTGTATGTCTCTTGGCTCTCTCCACTTTCTAATCCAGCTAATCCCCAGACCTGGGGAAATCCCCTGATGATGATGCATGAACAGACCAAAGATCCTGGAGTAGTATACATTGGTGTCTGGTTCATCAGTCTTCAGACCAGACTCACATATTGCAGACACCCTTGCATCCACATACCTCCTCATCGCACTTCAAACCAACTGTATTTTTAAAGACAATTTTTATTGCATTTTGTTTTGTTTTTCACTGTATACTGTATATATACTGTATACAATGAATCGTGGTTATCAGCAAGACCACTGTGGTCGGCGTGCTGGCGCTATGCCTCAGCAACGTCCGAATCACCAGAAAGAAGCCGCCCGGCTCCAGTTTGCGCTGGACCAAAGCTGGGGCGAGCTGAATCTGATGAAGTCCCAGCTGAAATGACTACAGCTGGACGCAACAAAAGAGAAGGAGTTACATCAGCGACTCCTATACATCTCTGAATTGAAGTGTGAGCGACTGCAGAACAATGTGAGTGGACTGGCTGATAGACTGGCTGAGGAGTACAAGAAGAACCTGGCCCGTTCTGATGCCATCAGTGAGGGTGCAGCTGAAATCTCCGAGAGTGCCTGGGAGGAAGAGAGGAGTCGCTCCGCCAGTCCTTGGAGTCTGCCAACCTCAAGGTCAGCAACCTGGAGGAGACTGCTGCTAAACAGGCAGATCTTCTAAAGTCCAAGCTGAAAAAACAGGAGCTGGAAGCGAAGAATGAGAGAGAGTTACAGCAACGACTCCTGTACATATCTGAGCTGAAGTGTGAGCGACTGCAGACTAGTGTGAGTGGACTAGCCTCATTCTGGGCCCAGGATGTCAACTCCTACTCGCTCCAGAGGAGACCCACATGATATTGCTGTAATGGGGCATGTGAGTGTCGGTTGGGCTCCTCCTGGGCTGTGCAGGCATCATACTGATGCTCCAGGAGTTCTACATGTCGACATCCTGGCTGGTAAATTCGGGCTCTGAGGCGTTGCAGTGTCGTAGAAATTCCAAAATGGCCTCCCCCCACTGCTCCATGGACAAGCAGGAGCACCTGATGTCGGGGAGCCAAGAGCTGGAGAATGTCCCGCTCTGCTCCTGGTGGAGATGCTGGGGGTCGATGGCCTCGAAGTCCTTGCTGTTCATCGCTGCCAGAAGTGCAGCCTGCGGGCCTCGGTCACCACCTTCTGGAGGACGACTGTTCCCCTCCACCTTCTTCTGCACTGATCACCTGTCCTTGACCCGCTGCAGTTTGTCTGAGAGCCTTCCTCTCTACTCTTCTTCCTCTACAGCAACAGCTACACCTCCAGTCTGTCAAACTCCTGAAGTTTGAAGACGACACCACCCTCACTGGACTCATATCACTGACCCAGGGGCAGCTGTGGCCCAATGGAGGGAGAATCGGCCTGGCTATCGAACAGGTAGCGAGGTCGTTCTCCTGTAAATGACCTGT
>CAAKHC010001999.1:12499-36865 GCA_901007825.1 Macroramphosus scolopax | reverse complement strand
GGAGAGGAGAGGAGAGGAGAGGAGAGGAGAGGAGAGGAGAGGAGAGACAATAGTATTAAATGTTTACACTTCAACCCTCCCCTTCTATCTCCCTCCTCCTCCTCCTCCAGCTGTATCAATATGAACAGTCCAGATGAGTTTTTCTTGAAGCGCCCACGACTTCAATTTCAGAGCGCTTATTGTTGCTAGGTGACGTATGCCGTCCTCTAGCACTTCGGCATCCCTCTAATTCTCCAGAGTTAACTTTTGAAAAGTTGTTGAATACAATGGACAGAAATTGTCCCCCTTCTGGATTTTGATTGGTCAGGGAGAGAGAACCGACACATGCTTCAATTTCTAAGACTGTCATCATTGAACTTCACCGGATTTGTGTAGAAATGATGGCAGAAAAGCCACATTTGGTGGACAGAGTTAGTGAATCCCTCGACCTCCCTGTGAACCCCTCTAATCCCCAACTGACAGTCAGCGGTTCTTCTGTCTCTTTTCAGCAATGCTGGGCCCGCACAGTTTTTGGCTTTCCAGCAGAGTGACACTGCAAAGATGACTGTCTCTCTCTCTCTCTCTCTCTCACACACACACACACACACACATCACACAGCCATTAACAGAGGAAAGCCTGACCAGTGAGCAGAGGGAAATTCAATCACACAGGAATGTCGAGCCATGGTGTGGATTCTCACTTGTACTCTCTTTCATTCCTCCGTCTCCCCCAAATATGTTTCCATACTTCAGCTCGGTTACGTCTCGTCTTTTAAAGTACACACACCTCCAAGAAGATACCCGATAGCATCTACCACCGCTGCGTTCAATGCGTCCCAGTGTGTGTAAACAACTACCTGTTGAGGAACGCATTTCCAAACGCGTTCAGCTTCCTGAAAGGCTTCTTGGGGTCGACCACTAAGGCGTTGCCGGGGATGGTTCCCTCTGTGTCACCGTGCATCACCGCGATGAAGGAATCCGTGGTGGGTTCGGGGCCAATCCGCATACCAGGAAAATCCTGCTCCAACAGGTAGCTGCAGGAGGAACAGAAAGACATTGGCGTTAAAGAAAACAAGGCAAGATGTCCTTGATAAGCCAATCAACCACACTTAAAGACATTTTTTGCTGTGGAGCGATAAGTCCTGTTGACGATGATACCCGAGGCCCTGAGCTTCAACACATGTCAGCTTGTGTCATTGCTCACAGAGCGTTAGCATGTCCACATGCTAATATACTCACAATAACAAAGGTGTTGTGCTCACATCATGCTAGTTTAGCCTGCTAGCATCCTAACACCCACCAATTGGTAAATACACCTGAGGCTGATGAGAAATATCTTTGCAGGTAAATGGTAAAACATCCTTGCTACAGCAGAGAAGGGAATGCATAAGATGCAGCTACTGATTCTGCTTATTGATCCTATTCTTTATTGATTGTCTTATTGTGTCACGGGCCATTTTTCTGTGTTGTTTTCTATTTGTGCAGCATTCGTGTGCATCGGGGTCTCTTACTCAAAGACAGACATCTGCTGAGACAGCCTGCATGGCACTAATCTTATTATAACATCGGATATTCACCCGCTCTAATGGAGGTGCTGCTTGGGTGGGAAGCAGCGGCCCGTAGTCTGTGCCTCCGTTGTCGATCGTTAAAATCGAATCCCATGTCGTGTACAATGATGTTTATATTACTGCTGTTCCCGCCCTTTGCTTGACATGATGATCATGTTACAGACAGCTCAGCTAGCATTATTGTCATCCTTGCTCGTGAAAATGAAGCCATGCTCTTCTTCTCCGTGACTCCTTCTTCTTGCAAAGTTTCCAGGAGCATAGATGCACAAATTTGATGTCCTTGTTTGCTGATGCGGTGAACTATCAGAAAAGCATGACAGCATCAATATAAAGGAATTGATAAGCTGGGAGGGGGAAGATTACAATGGATTGGGTGATGAACACGCAAGAACACTCAAAGTAAACACAAGTCAGGTCATCATGTCATAACATGGACCAGATGTCAACAGTTACTAAAGTCACGAGTGAGGTCTGAAAATTTCAGGGCAATCCATCCCATATTTCTTAGGTATTTCATTATATATTTGATTATACTTGAGGTCTGACTTACATTGGACAACATCCCAATACTGTCCTGCCTAGAAGCAGCTGCAACGGTTTAAGAAAGTTAAAATCGTGAGGTGTGTGTGGCGTCCCTGAATTCCTGACCACAGACAAAATGCACACGGTCAAATCGGTGCTCCGCCCATTCTGACAAGATGAACGGTTAAATATTGACGAGTCCTGTCTGCACACTGATAATCAAAGACAGCTGACTGGAGTGAAAGAAGTTCAGAGCAGGCAGCAGAGCACCGGCTGTTAGGAAGGGAGGATTTGGATTCTGCGGATTTTCCCAGCAACCCGAAGATAAATGAAGTGTTAAGCAGCTTATAGATGTTTTGTGATCTGAACAAATGATTTTTTTCGACTTCATCTTTAACTGCTGACTCACATGTTTAAAAAGGTGTGAAAAGTAGAATCTCCATCTGTTATGTCGTTGACATGCTACAAATGAGAATTGAGTGTGTTTGCGTTGAGTTTCATGACCTCAACAATGTGAACGCAGGCCGTTAAGGAGATTTATGGCTAAAAAGGTTCATACATTTCCAGCGCGAGTATGCGATGTCTGAGTTTTTAAGTGCCAACAGATGTAAGGATGGCGCTCCTTTACGCATATGTACTGCAAACACACACACACACCTTGTTAAAATGGGCAAGCGGTGCCTGGTGGAGCCATCTCTGCACACGGGTCTACGCAGTGTGAGTCGTCCTCCCTGTCTGCACGGAGCTTAACCATCCTCCAGATGAAATTGTTTGATAGCCGACACACTGTGTGCATGCGTGTGTGCAAGTCACGTAAAAGTCAGCAGCAGTTTATATTCCGCAAGTGAGATAAAAGTGAAAAATGTGGAGGCACAGGGTTCACAAACCCACCATCTTAAAAAGTTACGACGTAGGAGCCTTAAAGAATTTAAGTACTTTAACCATCCACCCTTAAAGAAATTAGAAGACTACAAGGACAAACTTTACATTACAACTGCACAAGCAAAAAACGTGTCCGGTCACCTTGATGATGATTTTGTCTTTGGCAGCCCAACAAAGTAAAATGTTTGATAAAGAGGAAGAGGAAGACAATTAGACCAAAATTGAAGACAAGCTCAGATTACTGAGCTCTAAATAACCAGTGAGGTAGAGACTGAATTACACTCCATCAGCATCACCTGCCGCTCCATCTATTCTCTCTTTCTTTTGATTGACATGTGAAGACTTTTCCATTTCACATGCAGATATATTATTTTAATAATCATTACTATCGTACTTTTCCCGTTTAAATACGTGTGCCTGATGTTGACCTGCGTTTAAAATCCTGTGGTAAGAGAGGAAAGAGATGCTGTGACTGCAGCAGCGCTGACCGAGGGTTACTCAGCGTTTTAACATTCCACATCTTGCCGTTACAATGTCGGCGGTGCAGGGGTCCAAGGGGGTGTTGTCACCGGTGAAGGACAGATGAAGAGGAAGAGAGAACGAAGGGGTACAGGAGAGGAAGAAAGAGCCGGGATGTCTGCACTGTCCTGTCTAACAGCAGGAAGTCGCTAACAGCATCCTCCCTCTGGCTTAAGCCACTAATTACCTACAATGCTCTGTGAGGGTGTGTGTGTGTGTGTGTGTGCCGACTTGGTAGTAGCAGCCGTTCAGTTCAAAAGAGGACCGACACCCAGCTGCTAATATCTCTCTCTGTCTGCACACACACACATGAACACACACCAATCCCAGAAATTCCCCACCTCATAATCTGATTAAGATGCACATGCTGATTGTAATAGATCAGTCAGGAAAGGTTACAGTGGTTAGAAGTTTAGATGAGGTTTACTATAAATGACTTTCACCTACAGTATATCAAATAGAATACAAAGCAACCTGTGCTGATGTTTTAACCGACTGACTTCCAAAGGACTTCCTGTGCCTCGGGGCCCGTCAGCTCTGCATGATGTCAGACTTCAGGCTCCGGCGGCCACTCTGCACCCATTTGTGGCTCAATCTGCCTAATTTGCAGTCAATTAGAAACAGACTCCGACTGATATACGTCGGTCGGCTTTTTTTTTTACTGATAGATGGTATCAGTATACGTGTTGGATGATGTGTATCGACAGGAAAACTTTCCTGTTGATGATGCTCACATCTACAAGACTACCAAGTAATGACTTTATATGACAAACAAAAATGTTGCTATTTGGCAAAGTGAGTTATTTTGCTTTTGATTTACACAGTTCAACAAGTTGTAATAATCCACTTTCCTCTCTAGTTAACAACAGAATTGTCATTAACTTAGTCCGATCTATTTATTAAGAACTTGATCTGAGACGTCAGTCTGATCATTCTTACATAAATCTCAGTGCAGCCTCCATATGGATCAAGTTTATAAATGTGTTACGTTGGCTGTCACATTAACATTTCTATGTTTTCAACAAAGCTTGCAGACATGTGGCTCCTCCTCTGAACAAGTGTTGTTGTGTTTACATCACGCCCTTTTTTTCCTTCTTTGCATATTGGCCTCTTTTATATATTTGATATCTTTCTGGACTAATTCTACTCTGTTCAGATCTATTAATATTGTATAATCACCTCTTTCTTGATGATAAACTGCTTCACTGCTGATGCTGAGAGAGAGAAGTCAGTTTGGGTGTGTCAACCTCGCCCTCTCCGTCTTTCTAGATGCCTCTGCCTCTTTGTTTGTTTGTGATTCCACCTGCTATTTAAAGCTTTTCCAAATCTATGTATCTACGTATCTCACCGTATGAAGCTTGTCTTGCCTGTCGAGTACTGTCCCACCAGTAGGACCATGGGCTTGTTGTCAAAGTCCGCATCCTCCAAGGCTGGGGAGTGAAACTCGTGGAACTTGTAGCTCTCCTCCAGCGGCAGGAGTTTGGTTTTATAGAGCTTCTTCAGTCCCTCGCTGACAGTCTGAAAGACTTCTGGCTCCTTCCTCCTGTCATCGCTTCCAAGCCAGCTGAACATGATCGCTGGGGGCTGATGAGCGTCGTGTAGCCTCCAATAGGTGCAAAAATTATGGTTCTTGTTGACTGACTCGTGTCAGCTTGTTTCTATGTCTCTATGGAATGCTTATTTTCAAGATCAAGGGTTGTATATAAGCTTTCCTCATATAAAAGACATAAGCAGCTTTTGGCAAAATATCTCACTGTTTTTGATACACACACCCCAAAAATAAATGATATAAAATGTATGCTTTTTAAAATCTGTTTTGGGAGAAAAAAAAGGTTGCTAAACTATCCTGAAAAGCTTAGATATTTGATCATCTGTATCTGGGCAAAAAAAAAATGCGAGATAAAATTTTAATTAAATGATGTGTGTCTATCTGCTCTACTGAAAGGGTGTTGACTTGTTTTTCTTATGTGATGTATACTTATATTTTACATCCAGACCAGTTCGAGGCTATTTTAAAAACAGTCTAATCTTGAATTATTTCTACAAATAAAATAAAAATGCAAAATGCATCATTTTGTGACAATTACATCTGACACTTCAGCTGCATTCTCATCGTCCAGACGTCCTAAGTCCAGGCCACCGATGATCCTGGGCCAAAATGACACAGTGCATCCAAAGGAGTCTGCCTTTGCTCCTCAATCTGATTCTGTAAACAAACGATAACGGAAAAAAAAAAAAAAGTCTATATCGATCCGTTCATGCGAAACATTACCGCTATTCACCCAAGAGCGAGCAGAGGACTCCCAGAAATGATGCACCGAGCAGCTGTCAGAGCGCCGCCACCGTTATTGTTCGAGTGCTCCCGCTCTCCGAAACACAAACAAATCAAATGTCTTCAGAGTAAACAAATATTTCTGCCGTTTCCTGTCAAAAAATCAGGAGTAGCCTCTTTGCTAGCGCTGCGAGGTATTTTCTGTCACACCACAGACTTGAATGTAGCAGCAGCTCATGTCCGGCAGCTCAATTTAAATGCCGAGTAGAAGGAAACCCGAGCCCGGCGGAAGTGCCCAACGGCTGGCAGTCCGACACAGCGCGGTCCCGCCCAGTGATGCGGCAGCTGAAGCCGGCAGGGACGACGCCATATTGGATGAGGAGAGACCGAGCTGCTGTATTACTGATGCGCGCCCCCTGGAGGCAAAATGTAGACATTGCAGGCTGGTCCATAAAATCCCTCAAATTATTATGATAGCTTCAGATTTAAAGAAATATAATAGTTTATGCTGAGCAGCAGAGGCCTCTGCTTGCATAAGTGGGAATTACAGGATGCTGGCAAATTTAATTATGTTTCTACAGTAATGTTTGAGGAGGGTGCAGCACAACTTGTAACATATTTGAAGGGGAATAACTAATGTTGACACAAGACATGCAGTGGAGGAAGTAAAAAGACTTGATTCTATTGTTACATCCTTCATGACCACAGCATTTTTTTTTTCAATCTGTTGTTATCTCAGTAGGGGATGTTTTACCTGGTAAAACCCTGTCTCTCTATCTGCAAAAACTACCAGGCGGATTCTCACCAAACTTGTTTGAGGGATTATGCGTGGGCCAAGGGAAAAAAAATAAAAAAAATGTCATTAGCCTTAATGCAGTTTTGCACTTTGACAGTCACAGAATAAATATAGGATGGGTTATTGTTTTATTCCCACATATAAATAGGGATGTGACATCAGTGCTCTTCCTATTAGAGACATTCCTTTTTTCAAATGTAACAAAAGTCAGTGTTGATGTGAGTATCCAGGCCAAATATCCTGTCCCTTTGCCTTTTCTTTTGGTTGTGATTGAGGAAAATAAACACAGACGGAAGCCTCACATGTTAGAAATCAGAGCATGAATGATGTAAAATCTTTATTTGTTTTCAACATACAAAAGTTCCGTGTAGGATTTTTTCAAACGTTTCTTCAATAGTTACAAAAAATAACAAAACTATTATTATCTTATTTCCCAGAGTGATGCCATTTTAACAAGTTGCTAAATTTGATCAAACATCTGAGCTGTGTAAATACATTAACTTGAAACTAAAGGTGGCTGTACATAGCCCTGGCAATATTTAATGACCCTTGGCAGTGTTTTCTGATTCATAGGTTTCAACACAGGAAGAGATCTAACAGTAATCCCCTCAGAGAAATTCCCTAAATGATACAATGATGAAGCATCATTATAACTTCCTATCCACATAGTATTTATAACTTTAGGACAAAATCAAAGAATCGGAAGAGGACAACATTTGAAATGAACACAAATGTTTCCTTCATTATCACTGTCATTACACAACGGAGCATACTTTCAGCTGCAATAAGGATTATTGCAATCGTGATCAGGGACTGCAGAAGTGACAGTAGCACACAATTACATCTGATATCATGTAAACGAGACATTAAAAAAAAAGGAATTTGTTTGTCAGTAAGGTAACTTGTGTAGGAAAATATAAAAACTGCTTGCAGACAACACAGACACATTCTGAGGGTTATGTAGTAAAGTGCTATTGTTTTGTCTTCATCATATGTCAACACAGTAATTAAAAAAAAAGAAAAAGTTCTCCTCTGAACATTCGCATTTCCTTCATATCCTCATCGTGGAACAGATGTGATCACTGACTGTGATCAAAAGAAAAATGTAAGCGCTTTGCTGGAACTAACGAGGAAGCAAATGCTAAATCACAACCAAAAACTACCTCAGACTCCTATTGTGAGTCAGTGTTGTTCAGTTAAATGCTGTCGTGTAACGAGATGTCAACAGTAAACTGTGATCATACAGACTATCAACACTGCTGCAAAGGAAAACACCTAAATATCAGTTTGTTTGCTGCGTTAAAATCATCCGAAGCATTTCAGGACATCAAAATTTGTAAACAAAGAGAGTTAGAGAGTTGATCTATGGTGCGCTTGGATTAACGTGCAGCTGCATCATGGTCAATATATAACCTTCAAGTTTAGTGTTAAAGACTTATTTCACATCTGGGTACATGTCTATGCAGGCGAAAGGCACAAATAGTTTTTTTAATTGGTTGTTCTGCACCCTGAAGCTGATCCTTCACGTGGCACTTGCCTTGATTTTAAACACAAATATCTCTAGAATATGTAGATAAATGCAAAGGTATGAAACATGTATAAATCCTTCTATAGCAATAAGTGCTCTTAAGTCTAGTCTTCTAAAAAAAGATTTAGTATCATCTTATTTTCAGGATTGTTGTGCATTAATGAACATCATCTACTGATCCATAGATATTACTAAATTCCATTTGGATATAAAATCATCCACCCCCCATCCTGTTTCCGTCCCTGGTTGCGCCCTTGCCTCTTCCTCTGACGCCTGTCTGACAAACACGCTCTCTAACTTCAGCTCACCGTTCATCACCTCCACCTCTTTCTTCTCACCTTTCACACTGTCCTCTCCCAACTCGTTGAAAGCCATCTCCAGTTTGGGCAACACTAGTTTCCTAGTTTTAGGATCCCAACCAATAAAAATGGATCTTTCCTCCTCCTCTTCCGCCTCCTCAGCCATTTCTTCTGCTCTAACTAGCAGAACACCATATTCATCTGAGATGACATCTGATTGGTCGGTGTGAGAGGTAGGCCCACCTTTGTTGCTTTGCGAAGCATAAGCAGAAAGAAGAGGCGCTTTCGGACTCTCACTTTCTTCATCCATCTTCCAATCTGTTCTCTCTATTAGCTTTCCCTTGATCACTTTCCCCATCCCGTTTTCTTCCTTTGTTGGTGGATTTAAGGGGATTTGGAAGAGACCACTTGGACGCTCTCTGTCTTCCTTCTCCGTGTCCCACTCTCCCTTGCCTGCTCCTGCTAACGGTGCCTGAGTTTGGGTCAGATATACCTGGGACCATCCATGTACCTTAGCAAGTGAGCTCACCTCGGTTTGTGTGTGCAAACGCTCCTGATTTTGTGTGCATGTGTAGGTTGACTTATGCGGGAAGTAAGGCGTTGCCTTAGACGTGTCCCCCAACTCTGTCTTGTAACGTACTCTCGCAACGCATTTCGGATTACACCAGTCTTCTCCTACGTTGTGACAACACTCCATTTCTCCTTCATCATCAGTTTTAGAGGCTATGGCAACAGCTCCATAGTCAACAGATAAATCATCCTCTAAGGGTGGTTCCGGCCTCTCGGGGGATGCACGGCCTGATATGGCTCTGCCAGTGTCTGATGGGAGGTGTTCTTTGATGACAGTGATCTGGGTGAGGTTGGGTTTCTCGGGGGGGAAGGTCAGAGGCGGATGATGAAACGAAGGCGGTTCCTGGAGTTGGAAGGGGAAAGAGTGTGGTGTGAAAAGACAGACTATGAGGCCTGAAAGGCCAAAATAATCATTATTCAATACATAGTAATTAGACATTAAAATAAGTGTAATTCAGTGAATCCTTAATGGTACAAATTGTTAACATCTGAACAGGCTAGTGCCGATGCATCTTGTCTTATTACACCTCTTCGTTCCTCAAAAGGCAAAAGAGGATAACCGAAAAGAGGAGAGCATCCTAGCAATACATACCGTATATTACCTGTTTATGTTTATGTAAGTTCCAATCACTAACTACATGAACATCATCGTCCCTCTCAAGGTTTGTTCTATTAAATTTCACCACACCCAGGAGACAAGTTGGGGAACAATAATTACTTCAATTGTGAGTAAATGTCTTTGTATTACCAGGATATTTGGGCTCTTCTGTCCTTTCCCCGTCAGGTAATGATAGAGAAGGTAGCCAACCACGACGCACATACACATGCACAGCGATGGCACAACAATACCCACAACCACCCTCCGCAGCTGGCCAATCACAGGATCTGGAAGGAGAAAAACGGGGCATAATGATTGTGGTGCAAACATACAGTACATCAGGTTTCAAGACACACACACACAAACACAAAATCTTTCCCACAAATCCTAAACTGCTTTCACTTCAGTATGTTGTTTGATCACATTCCTTTCTACCTGTCAAACGATGAGCAACAGATTCTCTTTGACACACACAAGCGCCCTGCGGTTGTACCTTGAGGTGTGGTGATGCAGTGCCATGCCGACGATTGACACTTGATAGGCATGGAGAGGAATCTTGTCTTGGCAGAAAAGCAGTACTCTGTATCATATTCCATCAGCTGATATTTGTACCGACTGTGCGCCAACTGGAAATGGCGCTGCATACATACAAGGACATATAACAAAGTAGACCATAACTTTGTGAAACAGAACTGTGTGTGTGTTTCATTTAAACCCCCCTCACGGGGGGGTGAGACTTTGCGTTTGTACTCACCATCTGGTCAAGATGGGTGTTGTGGATGGATAGGTTGTAAATCATCTGAGGGTAAAGCGTTGCCATGGAAACTGCCGGGGATCGGCTGCTTGATTGGTATCTCATTGGTCCCATCAGAGTGACCAAGGCACTGTTGTCCTCAATTTCAACAGAAAGCAGAGGAGGCCCAAAACTAGCTGTAGGAACAGAGAGACAATATTTTGTTTTGATATTCTGAGGTAATTATCTAATTATACCAAAGCATAGGTGCAATTAAAGGAGGTCTGGTTCGTCTGTTCTCAGCTGCAGTGGATGCAACCTGACGGGGAGAGGACCTGCACCCTATGCAGATATCAAGAGCTTACTCTAAGAGGACAACAACAAATAAAAGAAAGTTTGGAATATTATATTACATTTCTGCCAAAAGGATCCCTTTAAAATTGACATACTGCTCCTTTAAACATGAAGATAAGGACATCTTAAACGTCTTTCTTTGGTCCAGTCTTCCTTTGTGTGTCTATTCATATTTACTTCTCTCCGGCTCACTTCTTAGACAGAATGTTACTTTAACTTACTGTCCGTCTTTGGATCGAATCTCCACCGTGTCGCAGCCCATTTCGAGGAGGCCCCTCTGGACAGAGCACGTACTCTGGCATAGTACCCTTGATCCAGATCCCACGTCTCATTGGTCAGATCGCACCAGTTCCATACTATATCTGTACAGTGCCGCACAGGCCTCCAGTTCTCCCGTCTTCCTCTGCTGGTGATAATGGTTTCACCGTAGCTGAGAAAAGAGATTAAAGGTCGGAGGATGAATGCTGGGACAGAAAGAGCCGGAGGAGTATTGCCAAAACAAACTCCGCTCCTTGTTTAATTCCCCCTCAGGCAAGAAGCATCAGTACATAGGGTGATTGTTTATTGGGGCGACTGTAGCTCAGGATGTAGAGTGAGATGTCCACTAGTTAGGTCCAATGTAAATGCTCATACTATAAGAGAAAATATTTTTCATTCAAATTAATTAAGATGTTTGCTTACATGAGGTACTGCACTGTAAAGTGTGTGTCCACCGATGTGCGGTTCCCTGGGAACCACTGCAATGTGTTCTTCAGATTCACTGAGGAGAAGCTGACATTGATCGGGCTGCCTGGAGAGGAGGAGGCTGAGACAAGTGGAAAGTCTGAAAATATAAAGGACACTTTTTTCTATCATGACCTCAGCTTGCTTCATTGTTTTTCATCAAAAAAAAAAAAAAAAGTGTAGTTATTTTCTCATTATTTAAAGATACAAACTCTAAACTATTAAAAAGGTTTCTCACGATATGTCATTATTTTTGATATAACAAGTAATTTATTTTAAATACTATGTCATTATCTGATATAATAAGTCATTTTTTTCGAGAAAGCGTCATATGTCATTAACACTTACAGGATCTTTTGTTTATTTATCACTGGCGGAAATGGGCTTCCACACAGGTGAGTGTCAGTGTAAAACAGAAAGCACCCTAACAGCAGCAGCCGATACTCAAAGGTTATTAAGTGAAATGCATTCATACCTGTAGAGTGCAGAGCCCCGAGGTTCAGAATAATTAAAAATCTCCACATCACTGAATGAATTGTTCATGTTTTCTCAAAAAGCATCAATAGTTGAACTTCGGAACCCCCTCGGCTCCTCCACCTGCCGCAGGGTCCGTCGTCTCTGCCGGTTCACCTGCTGGAAATTCAACGCTGATGTTTCTACGAACGAGTGGAAGAATCCGACTGCAAAACACGTTTCAGGAGAAGAAACACCGGTGACCGTAGAGATGGTTGAAAGCTTTGTGATTAACAGTTCAACCACCCAGGCGACAGGTTTCCGTGTATGAGGAAGAAATGTGACCTCACTTGTTTGTGCGCATTACATGTGTGTGTGGGCGCGCGCGTGTGTCTGTGTGCGTGCGTATGTGTGTGTAGGGAGGCAATAAAACAATAAAGCTGCAAACCCACGACACAGGGCTGCACAATGTCACGGACAAAAAAAGTTGAGTAAACAATTGATAATCTTGCTTTAGTAAACGTAGCAGAGGTGTGGTCACATGACTTGGACGAGGATCTGAATCAAGTCACACATGGGACGATCAGTTAAAAAACCTGCAATTCGACTTTAATTTTTATCGATATTGACTCATGACTTTACTGTAACTTGAGCGTTATTACTTGAAAGACTCTCCCCAATCCCTATGTACATGTAATCACAAAAAAATGTGACTAGGGACTTCACCGAGACTTGAGTGTAACGACTTCAGACTTACTTCCACAATATACGAAACATGATGAGATCCATTTGTAAACAACAATAACTTAGGAATGGAACAGCAAGTGCTTTTATAAACATCCTCGTCTAGTGACATCTAGTGGACAACATACTGTGTTTCCTCGCTATGACTGTATACAGACAGGTGACAAAGGGAATACAACATAAAGTGTCCTACTAAGTTGCTTATTGGCATAGATTCGATATGGATCTCCACCTGAAGGATGAAAACCATTCAATAACCCTGAAATAAATTCTCCCCTCATTAGGATTTTATGTTCAGATTTATTGAGTCTTTTTTTAGAGGTGTTGATTTATGTTAATGGTCATTTATTTTGGAGGTTGTAATTTGTGTTGCTATTGGACTGTACTGCTTTACAGTGAGGTTTTCCGAATTATCTGTACATCCCATTTGGCTGATAATAATTCTAGAAGCAAACGTGATATGATGACAATATAAACCGGAACTATGCATCGGTTATAGCGGATAATCCCCGGACTGTTTTTTGCGGGTGCACCACACGTCACAGCATTTTCATTCCGGCGTTTGTTAGCAGTTAGCTTGTTGATAGCATCACCGGCGCTCACAGAGAGGGGAAACCTGGTGGATATCTGTAATGATTCTATGAAACTTGGCCCCTTTCCTGCTGCAACATGGTGCTTTTGATGGAAACGCAGCTCCAGAGCATCTTTGAGGATGTTGTGGTAAATTGCATTTTCCTCAGCTAACCGTGAAGCTTGTTAGCAACTTCTGTCAGTTTTCTAATGATGGTGATGTTCCCATAGTGAACTTGTGGTTTTAATGCGATTCACATTGTCCCCAAAACCCCCTTAATAACATGTTATCCTACAAGCAACCAACGGCTGCTTTGAAATACATGAATATCTTTAGAGTTGCACGAATGTTGTCTCAATGATGTAGTGAGCTGCAGTGTGTCTGCAAGTCCTGCAAATTGATTGTCAAGTCATGTTTAAAGTGGTGTTAGTTACGCGTTATTCTTGCGTCTTGTTCTTACGTCTGTAATGTTAATAATAATGGTAATAACCGTTGATATTAACGCGGGTGATTTTTATGGCATTTTGCAGTACAGAGATAGAGTGGAAATTAAATTAATCATAGGTCTGACTCTAAAGGGTACAACTATCTGCACTCATAAACCCAAATTAGCAGGCAGTTAAACTGCTGAGGTGTCTTCTTTTGTCAAATCTGACATCTGTCGGTCCAGTGTCAGCTGGGACGAGATGTTCTGTATTAATATTTATATTTCTACTGTTCTTTCCTCTTTTTCCTCAGAAAACTGAGATGATAGAAGAGGCCTTCGCTGGGTAAGATTACACTCAGTCACCCGTCCTGATGTGTTGTTGTTATCCTGTTCTTAAAAAGTTGTTGTAATATTGATTTATAAATGTAAAATGTACAGACTTGAGTAATAACTGTAGCTGTGTTGTGTTTTTTAGGATGTGTATGGACACTCCGGAGGATGAGAGGAACAAACTGATCAGTTGCCTTGGAGCCTTCAGACATTACTGGGGAACACTACCACAGGTTTCTACACAGACACACACACACTTTTGTTGGGACATTTGTTAACCTGAACCATCATAACAGAATACACATAAACCAGAGTGACGACTGATGACCTCGACCTGATGCCCTCCCTGTCTCTCTGCAGGAGTCTCATGAACAGTGTGTACAGTGGATAGTTCGGTTTATTCACAGCCAGCACAGTCCGAAAAGAATCTCCTTCCTCTATGACTGTCTCGCAATGGCTGTGGAGACCAGTGTGTTGCCACCCAGGTACACAAACACACTCATACACATTCAATGGATTAAGATGACACTCAATTATAGTCTAAAATGATTAATTTAATTTGCTTTACGACCACTACCAGCTCGATGAGAATAGAGAAATACATCTTCTGCATGATGATTTTACTGTTCATTTATATGAAACATGAAGTCTTTTGTTTTATCCATCATTATTCTTTCTCGTACCTGCTATGTGAATGTTAATTGTCCTAATCCTGCTCCTGATGAATCTGTCTGTGTCTAGGATGGTTTGTGTTGCTCTGATAAGCTCAGACAATTTGGAGTGGGAGAGGACTCTGTTGTGGGCCTTAACTTTTAAACTGATACGCAAGATCATCGGAGGGGTGGACTACAAGGTCTCTGAACACACACACGCACACATACACACACACACACACACACACACACACACACACACACACACACACACACACACACGTTTCCTGTCATACTCATGTACAGCTGGGACAATCTTAACGAGCTGCAAGCGGAAAGTTCACTCTTGCATATTCTTATGACCTAAAAAAAATGAAAATGCAAAACATTGTGCAGCTGAAATAACCTCATTGCCTACTTGACTACCTTTGCAATGGTTTCATGTCCTCTTTGCATTTCTCCTCTACATACGACTGTAGAGACACCAGGCGTCACTTAGGTAACCCAGAACTGAAGACGTGAACCCTAGTAGAGAGGAACCTGCGGTCAGGGAGTGACAGACTCCAGCAACAAGCTTATAATCTACTTGTATTATATGGAGAATATATTTGAGAACCTCCCGTTCTCCTGCCTTTTATGTAAGACGGGGACACAAATGTTGTGTTGTTCTGAGGCATTGAAGCTGCTCTGGTGGCTCCTTGTGACCCAACAACTCACTCACACGCTGCTGTTTATTTTAAGTTGACCCCCCTCTCGTGTGTTGCAGGGGGTTCGAGACCTGCTGAAAACTGTACTGGATAAAATCCAGACCATTCCCATCACTGTCAGCTCAGCTATTTTACAGCAGCTGCTGGCTTCCAGAGAGGTACCTGCCCTTTCCATCTCATATGTACAATATTCCTCACATCAGGAATTGAATTATTCTTAATTTTCTTAATTTTCACTGATGATTGAATAATTTGTGTGTATTCCAGGTGGTAGAATACATCCTGGACAGAAACGCCTGCCTCCTGCCAGCATACTTTGCCGTCACAGAGATCAGAAAGTTCTATCCAGAGGGACAACTGGCTCACTGGGTCAGTGGTTTATTTCTGTGTGTATGTAAAGTAAAGCCAGTGTGTGTTGTAGTGGTAGTAAGGATTTACCTTTCTGTGATTTTGTTATTTATTCATTTGAAAATCCATCCTTGTTCTTAACTTTCTCTGTCTCTCTTATTTGTAGCTTTTAGGGAGTTTGATATCAGACTTTGTGGACAGTTTCAGACCCACAGCAAGAATCAACTCAATCTGTGGTGAGAGACAAACTGACGGCTTTCAAAATATTGACCAAATGATATCAAGTTGTCTCCTCATTTTTTGGCAGTACGTTTGTTTCTTCTTCTCACTTAGTCAAAGTGTTGTTAAGTTGTTAAGTTATTTCATGTTTGTCCTCAGGTCGGTGCAGCTTATTACCAGTGGTGAATAACAGCGGGGCCATCTGTAACTCCTGGAAACTCGACCCCACGACTCTGCGCTTCCCTCTGAGAGGCATGCTGCCTTTCGACAAGGTAACAGATGAACTATAATACTACTTCTGCCCACACAGACACACTCAAATCACTAATAATGTTTAATGTTTCATGTGTCTAGGACCTGTTTGAGCCACAGACAGGTTTGCTGAGATACGTGTTAGAGCAGCCGTACTCAAGAGAGATGGTCTGCAACATGTTAGGACTCAACAAACAGGTAAATCATTTTCTCCTTCTCCTGCTACTTTGCTTCTATTGCAGCCCCCCCCAACTCCTCCTGTCCCTTTCACTCCTTAATCAACCCCCTATCATTTATTTACATCCTCTTTGACGCATTCCTCTCCCTCATCCTTTTTTAGTTTCTTCTTGCTCTTTGTCTTCCTTACACTCTTGTTTCTATTAGCTGAGTCCATCTTCAGTGTTTCCCATAGTATTTACATGTGAGGGTGTATGACAGGCCAAAGTTGCCAAATAACTTTTGAAACCCAAAAATATAGTGCCAGTTCAAACTGTCAGGACACCTCTTTTTACGTGCATCACTTTATATGCTTATTGATTAATCAGCCAGTAGATTTGAACTAGAATTACTGAATCAGTGAAGAAGGATTTTATTGACTTGGGCATTTACTTGGGAAACACTGGTTCTTCATTCTTACCTACATTTCTTTCCTTGTCTCCTCCCTTGTCTCCTCCCCACCTTTTGACACCTTTTTCCTCCCTCGTTGCCCTGGTAACACAGCTGTATAAGCCCATACAGTATGTAAAGCGAGCTGTGAGCTGGACCCACAATGCACTGGTGTTAGTTTGCCCTGCTGGGTTCTCGCCCAGCTGGCTGAGCGCAGCCTCCGACACAGACTGTTGGTAAAAGAATGCAGTAATCAGCACTGGACACTGCTCTGATTTTTACTTTTAATATTCTGATTGTAAACAAATGACTCCTATTTGCATGTTTGAATTGGCTAACTGTGCTGAACAGACGGTGAACAACCGAGCTCCTTAGTCACCGCTCTCTCTCTTTCTGTCTGTCTTATCCCTTTCTGTTTTTTCTTTTTTTCTTTCTCTTTCTCTTCTCTCTTGTCCTCTGGTTGTGTGTTGTGTTTGTCTCTCTGACATGCGCTCTCTAGACTCTGAACATTGCCCAGGTATGTCGTTGTTCCTCTTCCTGGTCACCTGACCTACCAACTAACTGGCCCACTGGATGCTTAGCTTTTTTTTTTTTAGTCTCACTGATGACGCCAGCAGCGTCCTGGAGATGGGAAAGTGAACAAACAGAAAACATTCAACTGGAGTAAAGAGAACTGCCACAGAGCTTGAGATGGCCACAGCAGGGCTTTTAACAGATACAGACATGCTGTAGTTGATGAAGGTTGTTTATCATACATCATTTTTTCGGGGTGGTGGACAGATATCATCTGATACTGTACTGATAAGTTGATAAGTTGATCCTCTCCCCCTCTTCTTCAGTTTGATTCTACTGTATCTGCAATGATTTGCAATCCTCAAAGCCAATTTTTTGTCGGTGTGTCACGATTTCTGTTCTAAATCTATAATCAGTCGGAATGAGCAATCAATTTTCGACCATCGAGATACTTGTGCTACTATCACGTATCCTCGTATTTGACCTTGTTCAATATGACAGTAGGAATCCAAAAGAAATCACAGTCCGCTGGAAGAATGCCAGCAGATTATGATTTCATTAAACCAAATAAGCCATTTAACAAGTGGGTTTTGGTTTGAAATTCATTAATTGTACTAAAGGAAAAGGAGAAATATGGCAGTTAATTAGGGATTTCTTGGTTAATTCCATTGCCATGCTGTATCCTCATTACCACACTGGGATTGTTCAAGATCAATACATGTATCTTACAGCTCAGGATCGCTTCAGCAGCAGCCGAGACATTCTTTCTTTACACTCTCTGAACTGTAGTTTTTGTAGTGTGACATTAGTAGATTTAATCCTTCATTCAGTATTTGTAATATCAAACCCTGCTGTGGACATGTCAAGTCCTGCTGCCCTGCATGTGTGGATGTAGTCTGACCCGTGCCTGTTGTTAGCCAGGTCCTCTTGTGTCTGACCTTGTGCTGCTGCTCTCTGTCCTGCTGACCCGGGCAAACACTATATGTAATAAAAGAAGTGGTCTTTCTTGACTACTCGCTGTTTACGAATGTGTAGTACAGCGTACGGACAGGTCGATCATGTAGCAGCATATTCAGCAGCCGGCCATGATTCAGGTTGTTATCTCAGATCAGATGTGATCGATGGACTTTAAACATCGCCTCCATTCAGGTATTGAATAATACAAACATACTTATCATGGTCTTCTTTCACTGTCAGGTCTTCTACTTCTAAACTTACAGTCAATGTCATGATGCTGCAACACATTAGCTTCTAACTGCAATTGTCAAAATGATAAAAGCTTCTTATATTTCGCAGCTTATTATTTGCAATGTTCTTTACAAATGCATCACTTCTCACAACAGAAGGATCGATGTATTTATGACTGCTTGTGACTTTGAGTAGCAACATGTTGATTTGAACTGCATGTGCACACACGGCTTTAAAAGTAGAAGACGTGACGACGTGAGGTGCACAAAGCTCCCAGCAGGTCCCGACCGGTTTATTTCGGCAGCTGATGGATCAGTGTTCTGCCCGGGTCGGCTGTTGAGTAGCCTAAATGCTACTCAATCTTCAGTTTAATAACGATGTCCGTAAGATTTAATCCTGCTCATCACTGACTAATAAACAAAATAAAAGGCAGATAATTATGGGGAACATCATCCTAATGTAGTAGTCAGGTGAACTGCTGTGATTTCAGCTGGCTCGAGTTAAGAATGAATGAATTCAACCTAATAGTTCTATAATATAATAATATAATTGGTTTTATTGTTGATCATACCTTAGTGGATGTAATGTTACTAGGCAGATTAAAAACCCATCTGTTTTTAGACAGATGTGCTTGTGGCGGCTATTTTTCCCCTCTCTCTCTCCCCCCAGACACACTCTTTTTCTTGTCCTCTCTCTCTCTCTGTGAGTGTGTGTGTGTTTGGGTGCAGGGAAGAGAAGAGAAGTTGTATTGAAGGCCAGCAAAACAAAAAAAAAAAGTCTGTCAGCCTCACAGCTCCTCTTCTTCCTCCCGACCACACCAACCCTCGCCAACCTCCCGAACCTGTTAGCGTGCATGCCGGAATGCGTTGAGCTGTTTGGTTCAGTTTGGTGTTCAGTGCTATGCTGTGCTGTTCTGTGCTGTGCCGTGCTGTTTGGTACCTTGCTATGCTGGTTTCCTCGGAGAAGGGCTGCACAGGTAGCCAGAGCTGAGACCCTCGCTCCTTCTGGTCTGTCGCTGGCGGGTCAAATTAAGTTTCCCACCGTAGATAATCACCAAAGTATCAGCAGCGGTTTGTTTCTCACATTAAGCAAATACAAATTCATGTGCAAGAATTTTTTTTAAATTCATCATTTCTTTATCCTCCCATGTCTCCAACACCGGTCGACTTGCCCCACGTTTGAACATCGTACTCTTAGGAGAGTTAACGGGGGAGAAACAACACACACCAACCACTGATCTTCAGATCCCGTTAATCAGCCTCCTCGTCCCCGTCCACCTCTTTGTCTTCCCTCCTCTTCACTCGGCCTTTCCCCTCACCTCCTGTCGACCCCCCCCTTCCTTCTCTGGTCTTCCCTGGAAACTGGAACTAGAGTTCAGAACCAGTGGCGTCCTTCATTTATGATTTGTTTGACGATCATTGCAGATAAAGAGGTTTTATTGTCTCCTTTGTGTCTTCCTGCAGTTGCACCTTGATTTATGCATATATTTATAATTTCTCATCGCCCTCTCAAAGTTTCCATGTTATCTATTTATTTTTTCTTCCTGATTTGATAACACAACATCACGTAGGTTAAACACTGTAAAATAGCTGAACATAAAGGAGTAAAGATCAGTTTGAGGATGGAATAGTAGGAATTCTTCGAGCCTCTACTCAAATAAAAGTTTGCATGTGATCTGATTTAATGATGATATTCTCTCCCTCCCTCTGTCTTTCTTCTGCCCTCCTTCCCTCCATCTTTCCATACATCCTTCCCGTCATATCTCCTTCTGTCTCCTTCTCTCCCTGGATGTCTCTCCCCCCATTTGTCCCTTCACTTCCTATAACTCCTGCCCTTTATTTTCTTCATCCTTTAATTCTTCCCTCCTCCCCTGCCAGCATAAGCAGCGCTGCCCCGTGCTGGAGGAGCAGCTGGTGGACCTGGTGGTGTACGCCATGGAGCGCTCCGAGACCGAGGAGCACTTTGACGCCGACATCGGAGGAACCAGCCAGCTGCTGTGGCAGCACCTCTCCTCCCAGCTCATCTTCTTTGTGTTGTTTCAGTTCGCCAGCTTCCCACACATGGTGCTGTCGTTACATCAAAAGGTGAGAGGGAAAGAGATTGAGGAAGGAAATCTGATGATGCCGGGATGATTGGATTACAGTAATGCAGCACAACAACACATGAAAGCATATCTACCACGTGAAGAGACTGTGGTGCTTTGATGCATTCGAACCGCACGCAATTCGAGCAGGAAGACCAATGCATCGGATGACATAATCCTTAAAGTGCAGAAATTGTTTGCAACCAGTTAATGAGTTTGTTGAACTCTTGAATGCATGTTTAACTTAATCAAGGATTAGATTTTGTCCCCATTACTTACATGGAAATTGCTGTATAGAGGTGATATTCCCCCGGATATAGAAGGTGCTGCCCTGACTCTGTTCTCTCTCCTGCAGCTTGCAGGCAGGGGTCTGATAAAAGGAAGAGACCACCTGATGTGGGTTTTGCTGCAGTTCATATCGGGAAGCATCCAGAAGAACGCCTTAGCTGACTTCCTGCCTGTCATGAAGCTCTTTGACCTGCTGTACCCGGAAAAAGAGGTACAAGGGCATGTTGATGTTGTGTTCAAAATGTGTTATTACAGGGTTTGTAAAAAATCTATTTATCATAGTTTCATGTTATTTTATTCTGTTCTGACTTCCTCTAAACGTTTCTTACGCTTATTGAAATTGTGCTTTAGTTAGAAGCTCCTCCCTCCCCAGTTGTGGTGTTAGTGGAGGTATTATCTGGCTCGTTGTGGTAACACCTTCAGGTTTATCCGCGTTGTCTCTTCCTCCTCAGTGCATTCCGGTTCCCGACATAAACAAGCCCCAGTCGACTCATTCCTTTGCCATGACGTGCATCTGGATCCACCTGAACCGCAAAGCTCAGAACGACAACTCTAAACTCCAAATCCCAATCCCCCACTCTCTGAAGCTGCACCACGAGTATGTAGCTTTGTATTCCCTCCCCGTAACAAGTGCAGTTAGTATCGTTAGTTAACCCAGAACTATATGTATAATTCTTCTCTTCACTCTCAGGTTCCTCCAGCAGTCGCTGCGTAACAAAACCCTGGGCATGTCTGACTATAAGATCGCCCTGCTGTGTAACGCCTACAGCACCAACTCTGAGTGCTTCACTCTGCCAATGGGAGTCCTGGTGGAGACCATCTACGGAAACGGCTCCATGAGAATCAACCTGCCCGGCACCAACTGCATGGCGTCAGGTTCTGTCACTCCGCTGCCCATGAACTTGCTGGACTCACTCACTGTTCATGCAAAGATGAGGTAAGGAAACACAGGATGAACAGATGGATTAGGAGTTGGTATGTTTAGAGGGACATCGGGGTCTCACCTTGTCTGCTTGTCCGTCCAGTCTGATCCACAGCATAGCCACACGGGTGATAAAGCTGGCGCACGCTAAGTCCAGCATCGCCCTGGCCCCGGCGCTGGTGGAGACATACAGCCGACTGTTGGTCTACATGGAGATCGAGTCCTTGGGCATCAAAGGATTCATCAGTGAGTTACGGAAAAATAATAATCCGCTGTGTAGGAAAGTAGTTAGATACAGGAAGTGTACGGATGTAGTGGATGTAATATGATCCGTCTCCGTGTGTTCAGGCCAGCTGCTGCCCAACGTGTTCAAGTCTCACGCTTGGGGAATCCTTCACACATTACTGGAGATGTTCAGCTACCGGATGCACCACATCCAGCCGCACTACAGAGTCCAGCTACTGAGTCATCTGCACAACCTCGCTGCTGTACCCCAGACCAACCAGAATCAGCTGCATCTATGGTAACGGTGACACACAAACATTCACATCCATCCTCATGTACTTTAATCATCGGGTAAACGTGTGGCCATCAGTGTGTGCGGCTTCTGATTGGGCACGGTCGGCTTCAAGGGTGTGTGCGGTCTGGATGACGTAGCCAACAGCAGCATGAGATTTGGAGATATTCGGAAAAGGCTGCTTACTTGTGCTTCACTTCTGTGTCTTTGTGTGTCTCTCCTCAGTGTTGAGAGCACCGCTCTGCGGTTGATCACGGCGTTGGGAAGTTCGGAGGTGCAGCCTCAGTTCACTCGCTTCCTCAATGACCCGAAGACGGTTCTGTCGGCAGAGTCGGAGGAGCTGAACCGAGCCCTGATCCTCACGCTGGCCAGGGCCACACATGTCACAGGTATCTCTCAATCTGGATGAACCTTTTTGTTTTTCTTGAAACGAGGTTTGAGCAGCTCTTCTCTGTCCCGTTTGTTTCTGTCCTGCACATCTTCCTCAGCTCTTGACTCTTAACTATATTTCTATGTCAGTGTCGTCATCTCGCCTCGTCTCTTTGTGTAGATTTCTTCACAGGGTCCGACTCCATCCACGGGACTTGGTGTAAAGACATTCTCCAGACCATCATGAACTTCACACCTCATAACTGGGCTTCCCACACGCTCTCCTGCTTCCCTGCTCCACTCCAGGTGCACACAGCGGCACGTTATCATAGATGAGACAAATCAAAGCTGCAATGCTATAAGTTATTAAACATCTCTCCCACTTGTTCCTCTCTTTGCTGCAGGCGTTCTTCAAACAGAACAACGTTCCTCAGGAGTCCCGCTTCAACCTGAAGAAGAACGTGGAGGAAGAATACAGGAAGTGGAAGTCCATGGCCAACGAGAATGACATCATCACCCACTTTTCCATGCAGGGCTCACCGCCTCTCTTCCTCTGTCTGCTGTGGAAGATGCTGCTGGAGACCGACCACATTAACCAGATAGGCTTCAGGTTTGTGGCTGTAGATTTTGGAACTGGAAGATACACAGTTGCAGAATGCACAAAGACGCTCACATTGTTGTGCTGAGATGACAAACATTTTTTTTGTTTTCCTCAGGGTTTTGGAACGAATTGGGGCTCGTGCACTTGTGGCTCACGTGCGCACATTTGCAGACTTTCTTGTCTACGAGTTCTCAACGTCCGCCGGTGGTGAGCAGCTCAACAAGTGCATCGAGATCCTCAACGACATGGTCTGGAAATACAACATAGTCACCCTGGACAGACTCATTCTGTGTCTGGTGAGGACGGATGCACAAGTACAGAATCTTCTCTTGTAACCATAAGGACCATCTGACATACTGCTGTTCTCTTCCACCTCCAGGCGATGCGCAGCCACGAGGGCAACGAGGCTCAGGTCTGCTACTTCATAATCCAGCTGCTCCTGCTGAAGCCCAATGACTTCAGGAACAGAGTCAACGACTTTGTCAAGGAGAATGCTCCGGAGCACTGGCTGCAGAGCGACTGGCACAATAAGCACATGACTTACCACAAGGTACACATTTACCGAAGAAGCACACATGCTGTGTAATTTGTAGTACTTGCGTCAATGTATCTTTATGTATCGATCCAGCATAGAGACATGAATCGTATGTTCTTACAATTAAAACAAAGGAATATGTATTATTGTCTCCTCACCAGAAATACCCAGAGAAGTTGTACTTTGAGGGTCTTGCTGAACAAGTCAGCCCCCCCATGCTCCTCCAGCATCAGTACCTGCCAATTTATTTCGGCAACGTGTGTCTGCGCTTCCTGCCTGTCTTCGACATCGTCATCCACCGTTTCCTGGAGCTTCTCCCCGTCTCCAAATCGCTGGAAACGCTGCTGGATCATCTGGGAGGGCTGTACAAGTTCCATGGTGAGTAGCGTTAGCATTGGAGGTGTTGGTGAAACTCTGAGGATCTTCTGAATTGCAGTTCGTAAGCCATTTGTTTGTGTCCTGTATTTCCTGCTGTGTTGGTGCGCAGACCGTCCTGTCACCTACCTGTACAACACCCTCCACTACTACGAGCGCCACCTGAGAGACAGAACCAACCTGAAGAGAAAACTAGTGCACGCCATCATGTCGTCACTGAAGGTAGGCAGGAAGGCACACACACACATAAGATAACTAATCAAATGAATACTATATCATTCTTATTGTTCTTTACTTAACAGGACAACCGAACCCCGGGTTG
>CAAKHC010001996.1:1163-16491 GCA_901007825.1 Macroramphosus scolopax | reverse complement strand
GTTTACATGTAACATGACGAGCTTCTGTGTATTTACTCGGTGAGCCCGTCGCCATAGTGACCGGAGCCCCCCCCCCCCCGTGACCATTAATCCATCAATAGTGACCATTAATCCAGTTGAGATATGCACCATCAGTCTCCAGGGTGTGAATATCATCCCAGGTGTTACTGATGACATTAACAAGGTGCTGGTACCTGAGGAGACGATGATCAGCGTCAGGAGACGTCTCCAGAACATGAGGGACCGGGTCCCGTCAGTCGAGATTCAAAGGTGCGTGCGTGTGTGCGTGTGCATGTGTGCGTGTGCGCCTGAGGTGTTATTAAGACCATCAACGACCATCGACTTCATATTACCCACGAAAAATCAACAAGATTCATAGCCGGTAGTCGTAAGTACACCGTTACATGAGTACTCGGTACTCACAGGTCAGACAAATCTGGCCTGCTAAATCACCTAAATCAATTGATTTGTACGTCGTCCACCCAACTGAAACTCTCTGGAGGTTCGGTGCTGTTCCTGCAGCCCTTGTTTTGAAGCACCCAGACTGATTTACTGAGTATATCTACATACATCAGCGCAGCTCATTTGTCCTGAAGAGGACACGAGCTGCTACGCGAGGGGCATTTTCTAACAGTCCAGCCAGTACTTGCAAAGTCATAGCAAGGAGGGCGTTGATCCGGAGGGTTCTTCTTCTTCTTTTACTTCCCTTCGACATCAAAGAGCACCTGAATCAGATCACATTTAGGGAGGTTTAATAAAGAGCACACCTTCAACTATCCTGCTAAAATACCGTATTATTAATATCTGCGACATTGTCTGCTGAAGGAAAATAAAAAGGTACTAAGCACACAAAATGGTCTTAAAACACACGTGGCACATCAGCATGTCTTTCTTATGGATTTGTCCTTTGACGTTTCCCCCTGCTGTTTCCCTGGAGCAGATGCTGCTGTCTCTGTTCTTATCAGCTTCCTATTCTGAATGCATACTCCTCTTTGTGTTTTGTTTTGCAGGTGGAAGGATGCTGCTGTCCTTTCTTCTCTTCCTCTCTGCTGTGTTGCCCTTACTCAGCGTGTCTGCGTATAATACATCTGCTGGTAATGACTCAAGTTGTCTGTTGAAAACAATTGTAGCTGCAGAGGCACAATAGAGTCTGTTTCTGGTGTGTGTTTTTCTTTCTTTGCATGCTCAAGAATGTACGATAGTGTGAGTAGTGGTGGCCAGCTTATATAACACTGAAGTATCTCCTTATGTTGGTCCATCATTAATGCCTTCGTACAGTGATTAAAATAACTAATAACCATGGTTAACCACTGCTAATGGTTCCAGATTGTTTTATTAATACTGTGCATTCATGACCTGCAGCTGTGTGAAGGTCTGATGTCCAGGACATGTTGACCCCATCATCAGCAACACCTGTGTAGTAATCATGACTTCTAATCAGCATCTTCATATTCTGCACCTGTGCAAGGGGATGGATTATCTTGACAGAGACTTCATGTATATCACAGCATTACTCAGTCCCCAAAAAAACAGGAGAGCAAAAAACGAACTAAAAGCTGGAATTCTTCACAAAAGGTATGAAGATGAACTGGCACAGAGAATACAAACACCCGGGATGGGAGGGGGGAACGGGGAGCAAGTGACACCTACCCCGGGGGTAAGAAATGACACAAGGCCAAGTGTATCTGAAATATGAGAGGTGAGTATTTCAAAATAAAACAGGAAGTGTGGAATGAATGATTGAATGAATACATGAGATACAGGAAAACATGAGGGTGAGGAGCACGGCAGGACATGACACATTAAGCTCAGAGCTTAGTTTGGGAAAGATTGTGGTCTTGGGTTAAAAACAGCTGCTTTGATGAGGTTGAGAAGCCCCATGAGAGAATAACTTCAGCTGGGGGACGATCATAGTCATGGAGGAGAAACCAGCGTTGATTTTGACACAGTAACACCACCTACTATGGACCTAAAGTCAGAGGACGTGTTACTGATCTAAACTGTTACCAGCATCTCCATCATCAGAGCTGCAGGTAACAGCCTGTGTTCCCAGGTAGGTGCTGAATCTGCATGCCTGTGTTTGTATTCAGCGGTGGACAGAAACGTCTCTGGCCCTTTACCCTCTGTCATATCAGTCAGCCTCTGAGCATGAAATTGCTGCCACAGCTCTTGAGACTTATAGTAGACAAGCACCATTTCCCAACTCTAATGACCCAGCTTGGCAGGCAGGCTGACCCAGCCCCGCTTTTAAAAAACAATCTGCAGCCAATGAGAGCAGAAAAGGCTAATGAATGTTTGCTGTGAACTCATAGTGCTTATTATGGTGCTTTTATTTCCCAGCTCATGCTTTGACACTAATGCCCAGAGGCAGATGTCAGATCTATGTAATACACACATAAACCTGCCGTCAGATTAGTGAGCTGTCGTTTCCTCTTTGTGCTGAGCGTTGGGGGTGATGATGCGGAGGGCGGCTGCTGGTGTTTGTTATGGGAGTCACGTCTAGTGGTCTTTCCTGGCCTCTGGTGAGAAATGCAGTGAATGTTTAGTAATTAGGGTGTTACACTGTAGTTGAACCTGAGTGGAATGGCAGGCTCCAGATGTATTACCCCCGGGGAAGGCACTGCAGTACGAGGTGGAGAGACTTAGGATTCCTATACACAGAAAATACTATGAGCTAGGTTCTTCCCATGATCGATTCCCCTGCGCTTTAATGGATTACTGATGGCCATTGAGTGAAGTAAAGTGGTGGGTGGTGTGTTTCAAGGTCACTCTCCATCTACATGAAAGCCAGGCTGACCTCTTCATCAAAGAGTCTGTCACCATTCTTCTGGCTTCCCTCTGTGTGTCGTCATTTCTGCCCCAGTCTCCCACAGTAACATGTTTTGTATCAAAAGGCTGGTGAGGTTTAAAGAACAGAACGTCTCGTCCCACCTGGGCGCTGTTTGGCTGTACAGGATCTAGGCAGAGGAACCAGATGTGGGCACATTATTCCAGTGCAGAACAAAAAAAGCCTTTCATGCAGGGAATGAAAGTAGGTCCTCACATTATTAAGCTCCCAATAAAAACATTTATTCTTTTTTTTATCAACATTGGGAAACAAATCATTTCCTGATTTCTGCTTGTATCCATTTTCCAAAACCAATCTGACTGTGCAGGGACCTGAGAACGGATCCGGTGCCGGGTTGAGTCGTTTGTTGTGTAAAGCTGCAGGGACAGTGTGGGAATTTTTATTTTCCAATTAAATGTTATAATAAAGTTCCCTCTTTCAATATGCCCTCGAACTGCATCAGTGTGTAACATGTATCCCGAGTTCATGCACAAAGCGTGCTGGGATGTTGGAAGAGAGGAAGCCAATAGTCAAAGCATCCATCAGTAAGCGCTGATTGGCAACATGATACCTGACTATTGAGTGTTTTTTGACCGTGCATATTGTTTGCTAAGTGAAGTGATTGACAGTTAACGGTGGCAGAACTCACACTGGTCACGTTTCTGTGCACATGAAATAACATTACATACAAATGAGGACAATATAGTGAACGACATTTATCGTCTTTCAGCCGGTGTTGTTCTACAGTTGTAGTAGTCAGAAGTGCTGCTTTAGTCTCCGGCAGCTGGAGGGGTGTGCCTGTGTTTGATCTACAACAGATGGGAGGGGGGGTCTATGTGTTGTTTGATAGACAGCAGCAGTGTTGTAAAATGTGGAAGCAAAGTAAACAAACTGCTGTAGTGACACGTCCCCCCGGGGAGACAGTGTGTTGTTAACACCAGCAGCATCAAGCAGATCTGAGGTGACATTTGCAGGCGCGTTTATATGCTGCTAAATGTTCTGCAGCTGATAGTTAGACAGATAATCAGCCGGTGAGAGGAAATCTGACATTAACGATGCACTCATCCCAAGCGAACCTATGTTTAGTGGCTCCTTCAGGAGGCGAAGGAGCAGGTCTCCAGGTAGGTTGGAGAACTAAATGACATCTCGTGATGTCGTTGCAAATCCCAACCCCTCACGTAACGCTTGTACATCAAATCAATGCAAAACCTGAAACCAAATGAAATAAATGAAATACTAATATAAATCAGAAAATGAACATTTCCAAGCCATTTTAAGAGCACCAGGTAACATAGATCCTGAGGTATTTAGGACCATATTTATATGGGGAACTAACATCAACGAGTCACTAGAATCATTAGAGACATGGACACCTACAACACGTAGTAATCTGTCCAGTAGTTGACTGAACACGTGGACGGTCTTCGATGAGACCAGCAGACAAATCATCTAAAGTGAAGTATGGACAGTGTTTTACCTCCGAATGTGTCAGGAGTTATTGCAGGCAAACTGGTTGAGGGAGGCTGCCAGGCCTGCTCACAGAAAACAATAACAGCATACAGAAAGCATTCATTTATTTGCAAGTGCAGAAGGAGATGCTCGTGGCCACTGTTAATCACTGGTTATCCCCTGATAGAAGAGCTTGGATACAGTACCTTTGAGGCAGACATAATTGGGGTGGCAGAATTAAATTTTTGTCCCTTTGTCACCTTCCTAATCTCTGCTTTTCTTTCCCCTAGCCTAAACCCTTAAGTGCATCAGTCTGCACATGCAAATCGGTCTCCTCCCTGCTAGTCAGGCCTCAGCTGGCCCCATTAACTGCACTTCATCCCAGTGAAAGCAGAATTTCTTCATGTGAAGCCATTGCTCAGTTGACAAATAAGCTCTGCTGGCAGCAACAAGCACAAACCTCGTGGATGCTCTCTTACTGGAGAAAAATCACTGGCGTGGATAATGAGTGAGCCGTCTGCTGCAAACCAACCTGCTGGTCCTCCAGCATGGTTGAAAACAGATCAGAGGTCTCCCTCTAGTGGTCGAGAACGACCTGTCTGAAGGAAACCTGAACTCTGTGTATGAAGGAACTTCAGGAAACCTACAAACCTTCAAATCCTTTTTTCTGCAGTTTTAACATCTGCACATATTGTAATGTCACTGAGGATTATTCAGATTATTCAGTGTTGGAGCTGTTGGAGATCATTTGATATTGTCTTTCACTGCTCATGCCAAAACTAAAACATATAAAACAAGAACTGTCCAATCAAAGAGTTGTTGCGGGACCACAAGCAGAGGAGCACTGCTACAGTGCATCACTGGCCAGGGACAGACTAATGCTCACACTGGCCGACTGTCCACCCAGAGGAAGCTTCTCCTCTTCCAGGACAGGAATAACTCCTGATATCAAACCTGTACCAGTAGCTTCCTTAAGCAGCTAACAGTTGGTACTGAAATAGTTTGTTAGCAATATTCTCCCCGTGGCGCATTAATCCACATTTGGTGCTTCAGTGAATATTTCTGGCTGCATGTGTGTGTGACTGAGCCAAAAATAAATGACAGTGTGTGTTCATGGTAATGAGGGAACATCATCCTGGTGTTTTTAATAAGCTTTTGGATGACAACGGAGCTTTACGGCACAGAGGAGTGAAATAGAACTGGGTGCAACATAAACTCTCACGTCTGCGTGGCTGTCGGGATCCAGCAGTTGAACAGCTCATCAATCTGCCCTGCAGCTGATCAACACGCAGCAGATTGAGACAGATGGGAACTGCAGGTGGAGTCGGGTTGTTCTGCTCCAGCTGACGGTGTTTCTCTCTTTCAGGCTGCGCTATCATCCGTCCTCCCAGAGATGGTGGGATAAGGTACAGAGGCCTGACACAAGAGCAGGTGAGGAATGGTTGGTGTCACACATTGAAACAGCAGAAAGATCAGTTCAATCTCACAGCTTCAAGACTGGAGGACGATTTCATCCTGTGATAACATACAGCTTCCTTCTCTTGTTCTTCATGTTGGTGCAGTAGGTGATGGCACGTTGACATTTCATTTAATGAGTTCACTGGAACCGACAATCAGCTAAACAACGACTAAAAACAGCAGAGTGGAAGTGACATGACAGTTTTGAGGAATTTAAAAACATTCTGTAAGGAATAGTTGTCAGCAGAGCAGGGATACAGTCGCTGGCCACTTCATTAGGTACGCCTGTACTACAGTATGTACGGTAATGTTCTCCAATACAACAGCTCTGCTATCAGCTGTACTTTTGTAAAGTTTCTAATGTTTCAGTTTGTCCACTCTGTCAGAGAGGTCTGTCAAATGTGATGGTGCTGAACTGAAGTGCATTATAATAGATTTATTGACCAAAATATTAGAAACACCTCTCTCATATATAATCTAGTAAAACAGAGAAAACCACCTTTTTCAAGTTAGCTACATTAAAGTAGCCAAACACACATCTCAGGTGAAAGTCCTGCATAATAACCATCCAGCCACATTCCACTCCTCCTCCCGTTGACTTCTTATTGATATTTCAAGGCCGTCACCAGCAGCGTCCACAGGGGAGCAGGGGAATGTGGGTAATACTGGCTAAAATACAGTCTGGACTGAATCAATTATTTACATTGAGTCTTGGTCAAATATTGATTTCGGGATCAATTAATTACATTTTTTAAGTTGACGCAGCATTTCATTTTTTTTTTCAGTGAACTGAAACACACATTAACCTGAAGAAATGTCCCTGCTAATGTTTATTAATAATAATAACCTGCTTAGCTGCAGCATTGAACACCATGTTAGCATTCCGGCATGAGTCACTTCAAACGTTTCGACGTTTCATTGTGCTGCACCTTCAGAGGGGTACATCGCCATGGTAACGTGTGCTGCATGCTTTACCTGCTCCAGAGCAGGTTATTCTTTGAGATAACAGATTAAACCTTATGAAAGGACTGCAGACGGACCAATCAATTCTCATAAAAGCTGACTGCAACATTACTGAAAGATCCCGTTGACCCCGGCGAGTGGACCCCTTCTTTCTCTGGCTGCAGCAGCTGAGATGCTTTTAGCCTTTCGAAGATCTATATCATCTTTGTTAAGTACCATGGTTTGTTCTTGTAGATTCAGTTTAGGGTTCTAGACTTTGTGATTGGTCATCTGTATTGACACCAGTTTTGACAAGCCAGTTAATAAAAAACTCAAATCTATATGTTGATTTTGCTTCATGTACAGACCGATGACCTGCGGCTGTAGGAGTGACTCCACTCTGTAAGATGTAACACCACCTTTCTGACAGCCTGCCTGTGCTGTCAATCAAGCACACTGACACACAATATTTCCTCAAAGAGGATGATTTATATCTGGAGTCTACAACTCATATAACCAATCAACTGGTAATCATTTTGATTATGATTCTGTTTGTGTGTGTGTGTGTGTGTGTAGATCCGCAGTGTGCAGGTTCTCCCTGTTGACTATGAGATTGAGTACATCTGCAGGGGCAGCAGGGTGATCGTGGGGCCAAAGGTCAGGAAGTGTTTGCCCAACGGCACCTGGACGGATCTGAACCAGCACAGCAGATGCTGTGAGTTCAACCTCAGCCGACCGCTCTGTCATTCATTACACCGTCCACCATCCATTTACCTCCCACCTGCTCCAGACATTTACCCTGCATACTCATCTACTATAATTAATAATATAGATCTTTCAAATCACATTTGATCATAATAAGTAATAACAACTAATAGCCTTCAACTCATAAATACAAAAGAAAAACAAGTCCTGCAACTTGCTAATAATTAAAGTGTAAATCTTCTATCGAGTCTGACAGGTGAAACGTTCTTTGAGGGAAAATATTGTATTATTAAATACAAGTTATGGATCCCCTGTGTGTGTTGTGTGTGTGCGGTGCTCTCCACAGTTTCTATAAACTATTCAGCTCTCACTACCTTTATGTTGTGGCTGCAACTGCTGTGGAGATCATTATAGTTTAAACATATGTGTTATCGTGTTATTTGCTGACGTTATCTTTTAGCTCTGTAGCCTGATATCACCTTTAACACCAGCCATGGTTTCCATATTCTTTTCATTTGTTGGTCATGTGAGTTTAATTGATTTAATTCTTTTATGGTTAAATCTTGTGAGGCTTGTATTAACTCTGTTCTGGTCAGGTTAGGACATGAAAATAATTTAGAGAAAAAAGAAAAGAAAAATGCAGCACCAGCTGCTAACTATAAAACATTTCAGCTGATACAGAGGAGAGAGGACACGAGGAAGCACAAACTAGTTAAATAAGAAGACGCAAAGGAAAACAGGGAAACACAAAGGAATTGTTAGTTTTCGTTTTTTTCTGAGGAGCTGAAGAAACCCCCGGTATAACTTAGTACCTGCATGCAGGTCCAAACCACCGACTGGATGAGCAGGACCGTGATAACTGACAACCTAAACCAGACCTGGGCATTTTATGGCCCGCGGGCCACATCCGGCCCGTTGGCGTTCAATGTCCGGTCCACGTGAGGTTAATGGTGAACCAAGGAATAGGAATTAAGGAATCGAATAAAATCCTGAGGAATCACAGATGAATAAGTGCACATCATGCACGCAATACAACTGCCCATTTTATTTATTGTGAAGTTATTTTACGTGTGTGCTTCCTGCGACCGTTTGCAACCTGTGTCTCCCACCTGCCTGTCAATCACACATGCAGTGCGCTGATTGGTTGGGCTGAGTCCCACCAAGGGAAACACCAGGGAAACACCGAGCTCCGGTGGGCGGGCCCTCGGTAGCTCGGGGTTTTCTGGCTTTGCATGTCGCTAGCGGACAGATCGATAATGTTGCTGCAGAGCTGTTTGACAGTTTCTGAAAGTTTAGTGCACTAAATGTTCTGGCTGACAACTTCCATTGATCTCCAATTCGTCTGAGACAGTCCAACTGTAATGTTTTGGTGGTTGGAAATGCGACTTAACATAAGTTTAGCATTTCAGAAATGTTTGCACACGGCACACTGCTAACCTTACCGATAGTAGCGCTGCATGTAAACGTTAACTATTAGCTGTTAGCTACAGGCTAAACCTAACTGCGATGGCAAGATGGTTAAGCGGAGATAGTAAAACTAAAGTGTGAGCGGTCCAAATGCCACCAAAGTCATGGCTCCAGGGGAACTAAAAGGACGAAATCTGTGGATTTGGAGGATATTTCAAGGATATTTCAAGCAGCCTGGACGACAGTGAACTTATTGCTAACGTTAGCAGCTACACGTTAGCTGGCTGCAAACAGCGCAAAACAGTACGGAAATATGACCTGAGTTACATCAAACTTGGATTCAGCTGGAGCAGGACGGAGGAAGAGCTAAGCACAGTGTGTGGTATGTGGTGATGTTCTCAGCAATGAATCCAAATGCGGTTGTCATTAATGTTCTCACATGCTGTGTGTGTGTTTGTGTTTGAATGAAATGCAGTTATGAATGTTCTCACATGTTGTGTGTGTGTTTAACATCGGCCATAGTGGTGGTACTTGGAGAGCCAAATATTTTCTGAGGTGGTACTTGATGTAAAAAGTAAAAGAGAACCACTGCTCTTTGTTGGGTTTGTAAAACTGTCACTATGCTGCCTCCTAGTGGTTGAATTAAAACTCACACTGGCAGTAACAATAGAATAAGATCTGTCTTCTCTCTCTCTGTCTCAGTGTTGCTGTGCCCTCGGGTGTGGACGTCACTGGAAAATGGCCGTGTGTCTTCTTGGCCCCTGGGGCCCCCAGCGGAGGGAACAGTGCTGCACTACAGTTGTCTGCGTGGCTTCATCCTGATGGGCCGAAACGCAACACAGTGCAATAAGATGGGCAAGTGGGACACGCCCAAACCTGTGTGTCACTGTGAGTCACTCTCATCGCCGCATACGCAACAAAAACAAGAGTTTCATCTTTAGTGGATTCAGTATTTTGTGTGTTAAACTGAAACTGCCTTTCAGATCTTTTATTATTTATATGTAAAGAACACATTGTTTATTTTGGTCTTCCTTCATGTTCCCCGGTGCTTGTGTTTGTGGAGTCTGGCTTTATTAGGTAGTATTTTATTAGACACAATAACTGGGGGTGATTTCACCTGCTGCCCCGGCCTCACACCCTCTCAGCAGACATCCTTTTATAAACATTATAATTCACACTGCATGTGTACACGTATACTGAAGTCAGTACACAAATACTTACAATTAGCAGGCTGATCAGATCATTGTTAATAATACATGTTACCATTTGGAGCAAGACGACAACAACTGTTGAGGAAGACTGAGGATTTAAAATGACAATCAAGTAGAAGCAGGAAAATATGAGCTGCATAATTTAACTCTGTCTCCATGTTCTGTGTCTTTGTCTCCAAAGATGATCGTCACTACAAAGGTAAGAACATTTCCATCTATACTCATGTGTTTACTGGAGAGTTTGCAGGTTCACGTCCTTGTTTTATTGTTTATGAATTGAACATGCAGTAAACTCCTCTGCCTGTGTGTATCAGGTTTGGTTTACTTGTCTCATTATAATAATTCCATATAAACCTTTTGTCGCGTCAACAGTTCACGTGGAGCACTGAGTCAAAAAAATGCATTTTACTAGAAAATATTGATGATCAAAACTTAAATTCACAGATTCTATACAGAACAGCAAATATGTGTGTAAAGACAGAAAACACAATATCAAAGAAGGATATTAGTTTCCTGACTTTTAATGGAGTCATAGAAGATATATAGTCCAGAAGCAAACAGAAAGGTGAAGTGGAACTTTGGGTTGTAGTTGTAGCTTGTAATACACCTTCATCACAAGTACAGTGTGTTAGGTTGTTCAAGGTAAAGAGATGTGTTGTGTTGTGTTGTCCATCTTATCCTGGCTCCTTCAGATTGAACGCAAAAAGTATGACTGTATTTTGACTGAAGCTATTTCATAATTTTATATCATCTAATCTATTAAACACATGTTTAATAGTTTAGATGATGTAAAGTGGTGGAGACGGGACGGTGTAGTCTGACCAGGTGGAGACGCTGTTGCTCTGGAAACCAAACAGACAAGTCGATTTTACATTAATATAGATGTCGTCTATATATAGAGTGTATCTATAAATATATAGAGAGAGTATATCGATAGATGTATATGAACGTGATAGTAATGTGGTCACAGGTGTAACAGGTTGATTTGTTGAACCAATAGAAATAACTAAGGCAGCCATTGTTTTGATTCATCTTTTAGGGGAGGAAGATGATGATGGGTTCTTTGTGTGGAAACTGTTGGCCCAGTCCAGTCACTGGTTCAGGTCTTACTGGGGTCTGTCTGTGTGGGGTGGAGACATGCAGCTTAGCGGAGTGGTGGGAATAGTTACCCCCCCCTCCACACCCTCTTCCTACCCAAGTCCTCTATACCTTCGTGTTCTCTCTGGTTTGTCAATTAGAAGCGAGTGGTAACGGGTATTAAAACCCCCTCAACATCATACAGAACCAGCATATATTTATATTCTGCAGCATGACATCAACCCAACACTCAGATCAAAGACTGATCCTGTAATTAACTGCTGGTCTGATTGTTCTCTGGCAGTACTTCCATTATAACACATGGTGGCGATGTTGTGCTGATGACGATGGAGCTGCTTCCGTCCCAGTTTAAATGATCTGGTGGTTTTTAAGTGATAACCTTGTGTTTTCTGTTCAGAACAAGCTGCTGCTGCTGCTCTGGATCCATTAATGTCATGTGAATTACTGAGCTTCAAACAACTGCTGCTCACAGTATATTTGTTTGTAGATGTTTGTTAAAATCTGGACTTCCTTCTTTCTCACTTTATATTAGTGTGACTTCTGAACAACCATTAGGATTATTTACAGTATAAGATAATTTATGATAATAGAATTCTTGGGTCATTAATGGTTGTTTTACTATATTTAGTCCATCACATTAATGTTAATTTAGGTCAAAGGGACATTCATAATGAGGTATTAAAAACAGCTGGTTGTTTAATTGGTTTGACAGCTGAGTGATGAGAGAATGTTTTACAGGAGACACGCAGGAGGAGACGTGAATGTGAACGTCAGCTGTGGTTTGGTGTCTGTAACGTTCTTCAGGATCCACGAGGCAGCTGCAAATCCTTTGTGCCCACAGCTGTGAGGCCTTTAAATTATAGATGTTATTTGGTTATGTTCTATGATGACACTAAACACACTTATGACAAACCTTTATTTCAATATTGTGTACAGTTAATTTTGATTTCAGCTTTTTATACATCGTTGTACTATTTCACATCCTAAAATACAGGTTGTATTTATACTATGAATATATTTATAAAAAATACATTTAGTATGTTTGCACGGGTAAATTCAAATATAAAACTGCTTGGAATTATAAAGACGTGTCATTGAAAATTAAACAAGATAATAACATTAAAATTACATTTTAACTCAGGGACAGAGGACAAAATGACATTGAACAACCAAATAGATTAAAAGAATATAATGTGTAAGTACACAAAAGATACAAGGAGCAGGAAGGCAGGTTTGAAGGTAATGTTATGAAGAACTGATGTCTCTGTAAAACATTCCTCTGAATGATTCAAACACTGCAATGAAAATTCCCAATCAAATATGTCGTCTATCTTCTCATGATATGAAGTTAAATGTCCATAAATAGAATTAAAGACGTCCCTCTCAGTATCAGAGGATATTACAAGAACATTAATGACAAAGGCCCAGTGAGGGTTTGATTCCCATTAAATACATTTATCTGTTGTCATGATAAGTTCGGCTGTCGAAGTCTCCGGGTGTGAACCTCTGCCAGGTTATCCCGGCCTGTTGTGTACCATGATGAACGGCCCTGTCGGTGGCAGTCTGTCCGAGGTGTGCAGGTATGTAGGTAGATAATGCCGAGGAGAGGAGAGAAACCGGAGACAGAAGGCGGAGAACATAAGTGATGGTGGATATTCCAAGGGGGAATGAACAAGGAGAACAGAGTGAGATTGTAGATGGAGAAGATGGAGAGAGCAGCAGATATTAGGTCCTGAATCTTCCCAGTAAATGGTTTTGTTTGGACGTTTGGAATGAGGCAGCAGAAAGCCTCTCTAGACTTCCATTACAGTTCGACAGACTCCAGCTGAGTCCTGCCGGGCTCCGGGGACACGCCGTCCTCCTGTCTCATCCAAATAATCAGCCAGCATCTCTTCTCCCCTCCAACATTCACAACATGTGAGACATGTAATGCTCAAAGAAGCAATTTGGAAGTGATTCCAAGCCATCAGAAATCCTGGGTTGAAGATTTTGAGTGATGATTTCTGTCTGCCTTGTCAGACTCTACTACACCACTCAGAAGCGCAACAAATTACAACACCTGTCTGTGAGCTGTTAGAGCAATTTCACACACCAGCTGTGATTATAAAACAGATCACGCTCAAAGAAATCTGAAATCTATACCCAGCAGACATCACGGAAAGCAATAATACACAAGCAGAAGCTTTGTTCTGTCGAATTCATGTATATTTCCTAGAGAATATGTTTCAGATATCCTTCATCACGTAGTAATGAGGCCGTCACGTGTAGAATATAGACGGAGCAAATCATCTAATCAAGAGCTCCTCAGACATTATTGTGCAGTCAAGTCTAATTAATGGTCTTTGTGTAACTGTATTTATAATATCGGGGTGATTAGTCACAGGATCAGGAGTTCAGTGAAGGAAGGTGGAATGAATGAAAACACCTGCAGATATTGAACTCTGATAATTAAGTTTCGATAGTTATATTCATTAATTTATTCAGAGGATATTTTCCAGTCTATGTCAACATTTCTGTTCATGACTTTTATCCGCGGTTGTAATGAGCCTGAGTAAGATAATGCAGTGAAGGAGTTGGTGGGTTTGAGCAGCTCAAACTGTGGTAGCGCCCCGATGATGCACCGCTGCAGAGACCTTGATCCAGTTCCTGGCAGCCGGGCACCCAGCAGGGCCGGAGGGGGGTCATGTCCTGATTTCTGCAGAAGAGACTCAGGCAATCAAGCTATTTTTGGCTTTCAAAGGTTTTTTACTTCAATAATTGTGCTGAACCTTATAGAGTATGTAACTATCACAAAATATAGGTTAGTTCAGTGCGAAGGATCATAGACTTATAAACTTTACAACCCAGTACTGCCGTCCAGTAACATGTTTGATATGTTATATATTTTATTTGGAAGTTATAGATATTAGATGATTAAGTTCACTAAATGTAAATAGTTCAGGTCAAGAAATGTTTTTTATTTATTATTTCTGTCAGACTTATATTAACATGTCTGGAGCTCCGGAGGCTCTGCAGGAACAGAGGAGCTACATTTGTTGTATGAACACATCGTTTGTGAAGTAACAGAAGGCTCCTTTCTGCTTGTAGAGCAGCAGTTCGCCCTGCACACAACAAACTTGCTGTGTTGTCTTTGTGTCTTCCTGTTGACCTGCTTGTTACATGTCCTGAGCAGACTGACGTCTCTGTCCTGCAGATAATGAAGAAGCACCACGGTGAACATGTTCACTTCTCCTTCCATTAGGCCACAACGGTCAAGGTGTTGATCAGTCCTGAGTTTACCGCTCCTCCATATACAAGACGTAACATGTTTTATTGACGGGACCCCGTGTGGCTGTGCAGGAATCGGCTCTGACATCAGTGTAATTGCAGTTGGTCCAATGAGAGTGCGGTTTGTGCTTCGGTCTCACTCAGATAGGGTGAAGGCAGCATAATGTGTTGGAGCAGTGGCCGTGTCCTGTGGGTATTTGGGGGGTTGTATTGTGTTCAGGTTATTAAACTGGAGGCAGCATTAATCCAGGATTTAACAGTGATTTGACACGGAGGCCCGGAGCTGTGGCTGCAGCCAGCAGCATGCATTAGCATCTTTTAATTAAGACCTCGCCCCCAGTAGCTCTCTCCCAGTGCTCCTCCACCTCCTACCTGTGACGGACCCGGTGAGGGAAAGGTCAACTGTGTGTGTGGGTGATAGCAGATACAGAGAGGGGGAAGAAGGAAGGATCGGTGACATTTGCTTTTATGTCCCGATAGCCACAGATCCTTAAAAACCTAAACACATATTTAATCCAGCTTAGCTCATTTCTACATACTTTCCACAGGCATTGATAGAAACCAAAACAGATGAAGGAGAGTGAATGTTCCTCTGTAGCTGATGGATGGCTCTCCATCCATATCACTCTTAAAGTGGCAAATGTGTAAGATTCCATCTTATTGTGCTGTTGACGTGTTTTAATTGTCCAGAACAAAGTGGTAGCATGAACCTCACAGCCAGGTGATATAGTTGATTTACAATATGAGACATTCTAACTGCCTTCAATCATTATGTAATGCTATTTTAAAGACTATAATCTAACATCAATAAATCTGAACAACTCAAAAGTCGGATCAGCTGAACGAGGTTGTGAAGTAAACATTCAGCATCATGTTAACTGGCTGCATTCTACCTGCTCTTATTGTCTTTATTTAGCTGTATTTCATGTCTGAGTACACAAAATGCATCATCCAGCTGTCAGCA